>PVIJ01003746.1:0-129022 GCA_004024925.1 Scalopus aquaticus
TAAAAAAGTCAGTATCACTTAGTAACTCCTATGAATACTAACATTTTCTTTTTGTTCTGGTTAGAAATGAGATCACTGAGATCATGAAATCAAATCTCCTCTATTTGATTGCTTTAGTAAGCTCTCAAAAATATATAGGCATAACTTAAAACATACCAGGAAAGGGTGGATCAAAAAAATTGTGTTGTTTTTATGCTTTTGAAAATGTGCTTGATGGTTTACAAAAGGATTATTATGAGGACTATATCTATGTTTCCTTATTCTCAAGAAACAAAACTATATTCACCATACACAGAGTTACTGCCAGTATTTTAATGAAAAATTCTAAAAATCTTCTACTGAGATTGTAATCACAGTCTTAAAATTCCCCCCCGCCCCTGAAGCCCCTGAGATTCAGGCCTATTGTTGATAATTTGCTAGTAATGCAAATTATGCTGGGGAGAAAAAGTTGTTTTTCTTCCCTGGAGGATTGTACATTCATATTTTCATTTGCACGTTTAGCACATGTGGCTTTTTATTTTTTTATCTGTAGTCATTTGCAGTTAGAATGTTATCCATATGTGAATTGTGCTTATGCCATAAAGTTTGAAGAAACAGATTCCCAAATTAGTTGAGTAGCAACAAGAGACAAGCATGCATTTTCATTCCCTACCATTTTCAAATAAAATACCTCAAATAAAATTTCAAATAAAATATTTCCAATAAAACACTCCTCATTAAATGTTACAAAATGCTATAAAAATAAAAAGAATACATAGAAACTTTAATCCTTGGTACTATTTATAATATCTTGCAAGTGTGGCTTCAGTGTAGTGCTCTTCAAATTTGTTCCCATGATGGACCCCCTGAAAGGCCTTGCAAAATACCCCCCCAAAACAATGATGTGTAACTTTAAAATAGTTAATACCTAATCTTATGATAAATCTAAAAGCACATTATTGTATATTCACTTTAAGTGACAGTTTAAATAATAGACAACAAATATTAGGTACCACTACTTGAAGAAAATTTTGGACAAGAATAAATAAGATTTTATCAATTTAAGAATTTGGCAATGCTTAAGAACTGGGGCCTATTCTTTACCCTTGTCCTACACACCTGCAATTTTTTCAGAACTTTGGAGGCAGAATTATTTGAAATAACCCATGAAGTGGCAATGTTCTATATGAATATAGAACTGAGGTTATATGTATACACACACAAATGTATATATATGTATATATACACACACTTAAATAGTTACACATTTACATACATATACATATATATTGATATAAACACATACACATATACCAATGCAACATTTCATATTAAATGAAAAAGGGGATGATGGTGGTAATTTAAAAGAGAATGGGATATGCCGTACAATAAGAATCCAACTTTTAATGAGAGGTTCTTGTGCCTAGCTCTTAGGTGCTATGTGATAACCAAGTTCATGTGCTTTTGTGCAGCTTTTTAAAATTGTATACAGCTAATTCAGCTTTTCTGGTTTCAGTGAAAATGAGAAAGGGAGCCAGGTAGAAACATAGATTTGCTATGCAGTCTATTTCTGCATGTACAAATCAGGAGCTAGTTGGTGAATGGGTTTCATAACTAGGGTCCCTCAATTTCCAGTAGCAGGAGTTCAGAAATGAAATGTTTTTCTTGGAATTAATAGTGAAAACTGTTTCAAACTTAATTCTGGTGAAAATAGAGCCTTTATCACCATTTTTTTTCTCTCCCCTATCAATTGACATTTAAAAAATAACCATGTCTACTTGGTCAGATTTGAGAGGACAGCGTGAGCTGGGGATAAGTCATATTGAAGGGTCTGAGTGGGACATATCGTCCTAAGACCAACAGATTTGTGCTGTGTTCTATCAGAGCCTCGGAACTGTAAAGTGTCATTTCCCTAGTTACTGCCCTGTTTTCAGGCGGCATTGATGTGATTAAAGGAAATAGAGCCCTCCCAACAAACCCATCAGACTCTTATTTTAAATCTCTCTTACAGTGTTGTCAATAACACTTCCGTGGCAAATACTCCAAGTTGTCAATCACCCTGCAGTTGGAGTTATTTATGAGTTTGCTTTCTTTAGCGGATTTTCAAAATAAAAGAAGAAATAGAAATTTTGAAAAAGATCATTTGGGGACATGGAATTTTGGGAAATGTCAAGCTCTGTGAGGTATCTGGAAGGTCAGAGAGAAACATGAAAACCCAGGCCTACAAGGGCAAGGAGAGGCCCAGAAAGCCAAGAGTGGTAGCAAAGGACACAGAGTTTGTTTCGTCACAGTTTCCAAGGCAGGCCCTTCCTTGTGCCTCTTCTCTGGTGCCTGAAATTAGATTTTTGGCCTCTGAAATTAGATTTCTAGACTTAGACTCTAGAAAGGGTTTTTTTTTTTTTTTAAGTCTTTTGCTAGAAACCTTTTCCAACATGCAGTATTCTTCTTTTCTAATATGTAAAAGTTAAAATTGTGTGCCTTTATTGTGAAAGAAAATATTACTTTAACTTTTTCATTTTTTTCCCAGTGAATGTTCTGGTTTTTTAATGTAAATATACACATTGTTCTTATTCTTATAAGGAAGCAGTTAGCTATATAAAATGCAATGAAGATTTTTAAAAAATATTCTTAACAAAGCTTTAATTATGCTATTAATAGAAGTTACTTTACATTTAAAGAAAATAGTAGGTTAAGATAAGCAAAAATTGGATGTGTAAAGTAATATTTACAGATACAGGATGTAATTAAACAACGCAACTTGATTTCTTGACTTTGGTTATTTAGAGATTAAATCATTTCATAGTGGTCATGTAAAATCGTGCTTAAAACTGGCATGGAAATAGAGATTCTCAATAATGTTTTTGTTTGGAAATATTTTAGAGAACTGGTGATTTTCAAATTATCAGCATCATTTATATCTTGCTATTTGGGGGAGATGACTATTTGGGGCACAGCTTTATAGATAATATTTATCTGTATCTGTCTATCATCTATAAATCATCTTATTTTGATTGATAAAGAAGCATTAGAAGGTGGTTGTAACTGCAGATGTTCTAGAAATAAAACACCTATAGTTTCCTTATTTTATTTATTTTTTCTTTTTTATGTTTGTTTATTTTTAACTGAGATAATAATTGGGTCCCCGTCAGGTATTACCGCTATAGTGCACCCACCACCAACTCACTCAGATTCCACCACTGTAGACCATTATGCTTTCTTCCTTCTTTATTCTTCCCTCTCCTCTTTTCCCTCCCCTCTTGGTATGTCAGTTCTGTAGTCAGCCATAGGTTTCTCACTTGGATGAGCAGTCCAGTCAGGGGGAAACAGGATGGATAATTTCAGAACTTTATAGCAAAAGTTTTAAATTTTAATATAATTTGAACCACAAATTTCAATTTCAGGGACACTTCCTGTAATCATTATGTTTGTATATTTGCCTCCAGGAATGTTTTATTTTTGAATTTGATTGTGAAACAAAACCCTGAACAAATTGTAAGTGTCCAGCACAACTGATTTGGTTCTTTGTGACTGAGAAATGTGGAATCTTGTGTCTGACTTTGAATTTGAATCCTGGCTCTGCTACTTAATATCCGTGACAGTTCAGAAAGCTTTCTTATGTCCTAAGTCTTAGTTTTCTTGTCCTTAAGATCAGAATACTTTCCATGTAAACCCTTGAATATCTTCAGTAAGTTTCTCTCTAGACTTCTTAGATTCATGACTGAGAAATGTCCATGCAAAAATATTAGCCCCTACTTGAAAATAAATTAACTAAAAATGGGGCAGCATCTTATCTACTGAAAAACTAAACAGATTATCAAAAAAAAGCTAAGAAACATACTTCTTATAAGTATATAAACCACATTTTCTTTATCCATTCATTTATTGATGGACCTTTAGGTGTTTCTAGCTTTTGGCAGATGTGAATGAACTTGGGAGTTCAGTCACCTCTTTAGGATCCTGATTTTAATTCTCTTAGATCAGTACCAAGAAATGGGGTTTCTGGATCATATGGTAGTTCTATTATTTTTTTAAAGATTTATTTATTTATGCCTAAAAGCTGGGGTACAGGCTAGAGGTCTGGGGTGGTGAGAGGATTCACCAGAGACAGAGTAGGGAGCAGAACAGGCAGATTAATCGAAATACACTGCTGAGGGGAGCAGCGGGCGAGGCAGGAGAGGTCTGCCGAGCCATGTGGGAATCTCCCCAGCCAGGCAAAGAACCCGCGTCGCCGCCGCCGACAGCTCCACAGCGCAATGCTCAACCGCTGCGCCACCAGGGAGACCTGGTAGATCTAGTTTTAATTTGGGGGGAACCCTCCACACTATTTGTCATAGCGCCTGCACTCAACCTAGAAAGGAAGGAAACTATGTCAGGTGCTACAGGATGAATGAACCTAGGAGAGACTATGCTAGGTGAAATAAACCAGTCACAGAAGGACAAACACTTCAAGATTCTATGTATTTGAAATCTTAAAAGCAGTCAAACTCAAAGAAGAAAAAAAAAAATAAATGCCACCATAAACAACAACAACAAAACCCAGAAAGTAGTTAGCAGGGACTGGAGGGAAAGGGAAATAGAAGCTGCTCTTCAGTGGAAACAGTGTCAAGCAAGATGAAAATGAATCTTCTCAAGACCTGCTCTACCATATTGTGCTTATGATTAGCTACACTGCTACCACTCTGGGAAACATTTGTTGAGGGTAGAACTCCTGCTCTTTTTTTCTAATCAAAAATTTTTATTTTATTTTTTATTGAGAGGAGATTGGTTTACAACACTGTAAATGACTTAGGGGAATAGGTTCACACCTTTTCAGATGTATGTTAACACACCACAGTCCACCACAGACCACTCAGCCCTCTCTCCCACCCCACCCCCATCCTGAACCTCCCCTCCTAGTAGCCTCAATTCTGCAGTCAGGTTTCTAGAGTTTGTATTGGTTTAGTTTTGTCTGTTCCTTTATTTTGTCTCATTGTAGTCCACATATGAAAGAAATCATCAGGTATTTGTTCTCCTTCCGACATATTTCACATGGATAATCCCCTCTCATCAACTTTTTAAAATACAGTGTTCTTTCTTTCAAGAGAAGCTGCTTTATGGTGTTCTTTGGATGATGTAGGTTCAATGAGACTTGAGGAGGAGAGCCTTGTTGTTCTGCCTTTCCCTCTGGCTTCTTTTCCTGTGTCTACAGGAGAGCGGAGGGCACGCCCTGCAGCCACTCAGACCTCTCCTGTGTTTGAGCACAACTGGGAGACACCTGTGGCTGCATAACTACGTGGGCTGTGCCAATGAGGCACTGTTGTTATTGCTTATGACTTCAAAGCTGAAGGATCTTTGGAAGCCAATTTGAAAAAATGCTAAACATTGGCAGAAACCCCTGCAACCTATCGCTTCTGTAATTGCTCTCTGTCTCCTGTGCACGATGCAATCATAGTGGGAGGAAAACCTGCGCTTTGTATATTATGAGCCAGTATTTTATACTGGGACAAGCTAATAGCTGCAATTAGATTTCAGAAGAAACCTGGATGTTTGTTATGAAGTTCTCACAAAATCTTTATTGGTTTTATTGTTTTCTTTTCAAAGTACCTTAGGTAAACATATGCCGTGTGATTAAAGTGTGCATGCATTTACTTTATTAAAAGAGAGATTTCTGTGTTAACCTTAATAGAGTCAACAGAAATACAACTGAGTCTGTGAAGTTAAATTGTGTTACTGACTATAGAGTTGTGCTGAGATATTGGCATTCTGGCTCATGGACAATGCAGGTTTTTCTGACAGAAGGTGACCGGTTCCATGCTAAAGTGCAATTTCACAGATGTTCTTAATACATTAAATGTCTGTTTTTTCTTAATATGAATCATTATAGACAAGTTAAAGCAGATATATAGAATTACAAGGTTATTTAGGGGAATGTGAGAAAATGGCTACTTATTTTAGGCACAGGAGAAAAAGTCAAACAGAGAAAGAAACTGATGTGACTTTCATTAGCATCAAATTGGTTAATTCACATCTTTGTTCTGTGATTCTACCTCGGTGAGGCTGAATATATCTGATCTACTGTGAGAATGGTGTCTGGGACTTAAATACGACTATTTTCCTCAGTTCAATTCTCAAAACACCATTTTCTTCAATTGGAAGACTTACTTAACTTTCTTGATTCAGAAAGATCATATGTAATTTTAAAAAATTTATGTGTATATGTGCTAACCTAGAACACAAATAATTTTTATGATCCAAAATTCAGAAGTAGAAAATATCATTTTTTAAATAACTTCATTTGTTTTTATTGTGACATTCCCCTCCCCCTATTTAGTTCTGTGGCAAAAAGAAAATGAACACATAAATTTTATCAGTAAGGTTAAAATTAGGAACCCTAATTCCTCACTTTTCTATTGAAAAATTGAAAAGTTTCTTTTCTATTTCTATCTATGATTTTTTCTACATTTTAGACAATTTATGCCACTTCACACAATAGTCAATCCAAGTGAAGGATTTCTTTTTCCGAGACCCTCAGATCCAGGAACATTCTCTCCTTTTTTTAATCCCATTATATTTACAGATACTTGGAAAATCAAGCTCCTCTAGCTATTATTTTGACCAGATTTGCTTGGTAATCTAATTAAGCAAATTATTCTCTCAGGCAATCAATTAAATTAACATTCTATCTCCAATCTCCACACCAACATGCATACCAATTATGTAACAATAGAATAACACTATTTTGATAGATGATGATAAGATAACCTTAGGACAAAGAATGAAATAAAAAAAATACACGTATACACAAAACAAACTTCAAATTTGAATGTAATTTATGTCCTAAATAGGTACAAAAATTGGCTCAGTGCAAGAAAAAGATTTAACTTGCCAAGTAACATAGATAAACTTCTTAAATCTCACCGTTTTTCAGTTTATTGTCTAGAACAAGGCACAATCTTTCATTTACTCCTTCAGTCATTGACTGTTATTTCTTGGTCAACTACCAGATGTCAAGCACCATTCTAGATGCTAAAGATAAAACAGTGAATAAAATAGCCAGTCTATAGTCTTGTGACCATTAAAACCCAGGAAGGGAGGGAAGACAGATAACAAATGTACAAATACCTGTAATATGGCATGTAGTGATAAATGATATAAAGAAAAAATAAGGCATTATAAGGGGCATAGAGAATGATGGGAAGTTTTGTTTTATTTCATGTTTACAGAAGGCCCTTTAAATTATGTGACATTTGAGCAAAAACCTGAAGAAAGTTAAGTGAGCAAGACATAAATAGGGGAAGGCAAATAATGTTTTGAGGACAGGAAAGAGCACAAATGCTCAGGGGAAGGCTTTTGCTTTATATGTCCCACAAAACTAATGCAACTGGACTTGAGAGGAAGGCAGGAAGCATGGGTAGAGTGGGGAGGGGAATCCCAGTGGGAAGCCAGCTCTAGTGGGTTCTGTGACTATAATAATGGTTTAGGATCTTTCTTTGAATAAAGTAAGAGCCTATTGGAAAAGTTTTGAGTGGAGGAGAGGTATAACAGTACCTACACCATAGGTGAAAAGAGTGTATATAAAATGTTTGCTTCCTCTTCTTTCTTCTCCTTTTTCTTTTTTAAAATTTTCTTCTCAGTTTATTTCTCATCCTCATTCCTCTTCCTTGACCCTTCTCCTCCCCCTTTCCTCTCCTCATCTTTGTCCTCATCTCCATCTTCTATTTACTGTTTCCCCAAATTTGAACTGAGTTTGCACCCTAGCCTTGGCCAGCCATATTCCCTCATTGGCATGTGACTTTGGAGGCCCCCATGTTAGTGACTAGGTAATATCACAAGGGATACATAAAAGGCCTTAACCAGCAATTGTCTTTGAGAACCTGACCCCCAAATATGGGCATTTGGCATCTTGCAGCTCTTCTAACAATGGAAATCTAGCTTGTTTCCTAACAAGTCTTTGCAGTCATGAGCCTGATCTAACCGCAGATCTGATGTTTTCCCTCCAGCTCACTGACGTCACCTTTGAATGTTATGTCCCCACCCAAAGCTATTCCATTCTTGCTGCAATGCTTGAAAAACACCCCCTTTAAACAGAGTCTGCATGTCTTTACTAATAATAAGGTCATTTTTGGTTCTCTATATTCCATAGTCTAAATTTTCTATTCATTTTGCATCAATAGCCCTGTAATTATACACGCAGGTAAGAAAGGTAAAAGACACAAATATTTATGCTACAAGGACCCTATCAAGTGGCATGCAGAAAAATCTTCTTAATGAATAGACTGTTTTAAGGAAATTTCTCAAAGAGATTAAACAGGGCAATTTATCTGACTCTCACTCTAAATTAAAAATCATCTCCATTGCATTTATTGACATTCACTATAATGAGATGAGATTTGTCAAATTGTTTTACTGCTGAGTTAATTTTACCTTTGAGTTTATTTATGTGTCTAAATAATATGTTTCAGATAATTTTAGAAAGGCCTCAGGTAATATCATGATACAGATACAGTGTGATACAGTGACTATTAAGTCATTTTATTTATTCTAAATTATATCATCTGTACTTAAACTCACAGTTAATTCACTGTTTTGTTTTCTTAGCCTTTCACTTTTAAAGCCAAATGCTTTATTTCACACACCATAAAAGCTTTGTAAAATTCATGGATAGTGGATAGTTATTTTTAAGATTTTTTTTTCCTATTGATGCCTATTCCAAACATGAATCAAAACAGATCAGTGTACTGAAATCACAGTTTTTATGGAAAAAGTTATTTTTCATTATTGACAATTTCAGATGAAAACTCCAGTTCTGGACACTCCAGTTCTGGACTATGGTTTATTTTTAATTCTATTTTAATATTAATGAGGTTAAGATTTCAGGAAGAGACCAATCTAGTGATTTCTTTCCTTCCTCTTTACTTTTTAACCTAAAATATTACTTGCTAAACATGCAGATATTTTTGATACTCATTTATTAGTTCTGTTAATGAATTATTTTTCTTTCAAATCTAGGAGTTCATTTTGGAGAGTTAGGGGGACTGTTTTCTAAGTACCATTATGCATTTTACTAATTTCCTTATGACTCTTGAGATAGAAATAACGGACAATCACTAGTGATAATAAATGGATTATTTTGAGCCAGTGAAGTGCTTAGAACACTGCTTGGCCCAGAGTGAGTAGTAAGTAAACATTAGCATTTGTTTGGTGATGTGATATTACCAGATCTAGAGTCAGAATTGGATTTTCATCCCCAGTTTCATTACTTACTAGAATCCCTCTTCTTGTGATCCTGTAGAGGCCATCACAGTGCCTGAAAAATACATCGAGAGTCAGAAACTAACAGGGTACACTTACAACCTTAAATTTTATCACCATCTGCCATCTTAGGCTAGTGATCCAACAACCTAAACAAACAAAAAACCTAAACAAACAAAAAAACCTACTTTGTGATGAGTTGCTTAAGTGGCATGGCAAAAGGTGAAGAAGCTCTGTTTTAAGTATGACATACTCCACCGCTACAGATAATGTCTGCAGTGATCCTTGATCCAGTTTCATTTATTAGCCTAAAACATCCCTCTCTTCCTATGAAATTAATGGCATTTTTTCCCCCTCTAGGTAGAGTAAATCCCATATAATAAGATGAAATGGATTATATTCAATTAGCTCATTGAGAAGGTTCCTGGCAATGAGAAGGAGGGCACAGCCACTCCCTAAATAAACAACTTCTTTCTTTTTAGTTCCTTACAGTTATTGTCCTCCCAGGCTATTCTTTCTAGAATCCTGCATTCTTTTTATCGATGAACTAACTTATATCCTTAATGGTAATTGTTTATCCCAGATCTCATACAATTTTTGAAAATAAATTCTAAAGCTTTTGTACTTTAGGATGAATTTTCAGTTTCAAGGGATGTGTTTTTATTACCACTTTCTGAGGTTTCTCCCACTGGCCCTTTCAACTCTACGATGCTTCTTTCTTCTTTTAAGGGAACATTCCAGCTGCTTCAGTAGCCCTTGCTTTGTTGTCTGAGAATCATATGTGTATGTTCATTTTCGACTGGCCTATAACAAATTACCACAACATTATTAACTTAAACAGAACGCATCTGTCCAATTTTCTCATAGCTCTTTGAGAATATTTAAAACTGATTTAAAGCTTTAGGTAAGTTCAATATATGGGCATCCTCAGGGAAAACTTTCATTGATTTATTTTGTCTCTTTTTTGTTTTGTTTTAATTTCCTTGACTAATTCATTTTTTTGGTTGAAATTTGGGTGTTTGATTATTATCATGCAATAATTCTTCAAATCCTATTTTTCCTTTTCTCTAGGATTTGCTGGTTTTCTTGATTGTTAAAAACTGTAGTCGTCTGTTTTGAGACTTCTAACTGTGCAACAATTATTCCTTGTCCTGTGTACTCATTGAAGTTTCTGTTCCTTTTGTTTCTTGTGTTTTAGATCAGGCTGCCCAAGATGTAACAATGTAGCATATTGACTATTTTGAATTCCAGAAAAAAGTGGGCAAATGAATGATCCCATAAACCTTTCTTTCTTTGGAAAGCAGGAATTTTCTCTAACTCTCCTTGTCTTTGTTCCTTCTGAAGATAATAAATAGATCTCTTTCTGAAAGATGCCTTTGTCCTTAGAGACAGAGACAGGGAGTGGAATAAGTGAGCTCCACTCACCTCACTAATTCAGTTGCCCAAACCAAAACTTTCAAATACTTTTATTCTTCATAGATTTATTGTTTCTTGGTCTAAAAACTACATGAACTGGCTCATTTAGTCATTCACCAGGTTTCATATTTTATGAAACTTTGTGCACATGAAGTTAAATGTCTTTTCTCTTGCTAATCTCTTTGGTGTCAATTTATTGTATGGCCAGCCAAGGAGGCCAAAGGAAGTAAAGGGGAGAGCCCTGAAAATTTCCTCTATAATATCATATCTAGGAAATTTTTTGACTAAGTTTTCCTTGTATGCCTGGAGCTGAATATGACAACACCACCACCACCACACACACAGTAAAGCAAAGAACAATTATCTGTCCCAGTCTTTGAAGATGGGCTTTTTGGGGGGCAGGCCTCCAAAAAAGATTTACTCTGAGCAATGGATGAAAATCTAAAATCTTTTCAGAGCTTTTCTGAGTGTTCACTTTGCCTGTACACGTATATGACTCTAAAATTCCCTAGATAAGCAGCTGCTTTTGAATGTTCTATTTCCAGGAGTTTCAACATTGGATTCTCCACCAGTCTTTAGTTAAAATCCTTTTCCCCCTGATTTTGGAGATTTTTTTATATTTTTATTTTTGAAGAAATGCCACTTTTTCTTCTGATAAATCATAATACGTGGACAAAGGGATTGTCCTTGTGGAAGTAATTTCTAACATTGTATTGATTTAATCAACCCAATTAATGATGTAATTATAAGATCTCTTCACAAGTAGGCTCCTGAGCTGGTTTTTTATTTCAATTACCTTTTCAATTAGCTGAGAAGTGCTTCATGGATAAAAGTGTGTCCAAAGAAGACCTTTGAGAATAAAGGGGTCATTCTCAGAGAATGACCAACTGGTACTTTTAAAGGATGACTTTAATAAGAAACAAGGGTAAACACTAGAGAGAGATGACCTCTCCCTGGTGTCTGTGGCCTGCGAGAGCAATGCCGTAGGAGATGAATCAATCGCCACTCAACATGACAACTTCTTGGCATTTATATTATAAATATCTCTGATTACCCCATTAAAACTTTGAATGTTCCTAATTTTTAAAGTATTATTATAATAAAAATGATTCATTATCATTAATGAAAAGTATAAACATTGAATGAAAAGTATAGATAACAGAGCACAGTTATCCCCAAATTTTCCAACATAAACTATCCTACTTAGTGATCTTTCCCATTCTTATGGTTTCTATTCTTAAAAGTTTCATCCTTCATTCAGTCTAGTGCCTGGAAGATGAAAAGCTGTGTATGATCTTCCTGCCTAAGCTGAGGTCTCAAGGTGAACCACAGGAACTGTTACTCAAAGTGGTTTTTTACTCTCCGTGGTTTTTCCTTTGTAATTTCCAAGTCTGCTCACTCCAAGTGTCAGCCAACTTAGCTCAGAACTGAGCGCTGTTAATAGAAATACTCAAGATTTCTTTTAAATAATTTATATTCTTTTCTCAGTATGTTCTCTTTGGGATTGGGGTAAGGGTCAAAAGCTGTGTTACATGTAAAACCCACAAATCTTTTCTTTCTTTACATTGGTGTTTCTTTCAAGGTTTTGGATATTAGATTAATCTTCACTCCTTGTTTCATTGCAACTGAACTTATTAGACTTAGTAACTAACTTACTATAACTGTTTTTATACTATAGTGTGTTAGATTCAGTTTGAAGAGGAAACATTACATATTTATTTAGTTGTGTACACACCAACATGCCACATTCTAGCATATTTATGATGTTGATGCACATGTATTATATCCATATAGTACCAAGTATCCAAGTGCTTTCACTAATTGACATAAAATACATCATGTCCTTGGCCCATGAAAATAACACTGGTCAACAGTGAGATTATTACTGACTTAAAAAGGCCCTAATCTATAGTATCTTGGTGTGCTGAACATGAATATAACCCTGAAAATTTTTTATTAGCTCTCGTTTTGAAGATATTTAATATAATTCATTTTATATGTTTCACTGTGTAAATTTATCCAGTAGGACTGCAACAACATCCTAAATCAGTCTAGAATAATGTCATATTGTATCACATTACATAATACCATCATTCACACATCATCCAGAGTTGACAGCATCATTTTCTGATGCAATGCAATACTACTGCCAGGTGGCTGCAGAAGTAAGTTGATGTCAGCAGTGCACTATAGAAAGCCCTGTAGGAAATGTTGAACATTGAAAGTATTTCAGACTTTGTGAGAAACAGTTGAAGCTACTGTTCCATAGAACTATTATTGTTTTATCCATGTAGGCACAATACAGAACAGTAATGCCTTGAAAGTGTGTTAATAGCGTGGACAATTTCTGCTCTATTTGTGGGGAAGTGACATTTGCCAACCAGAAGAAAAGTGTCACTTCTCAAGTGAAGAAGTCTTATCATCTTGACTTTGGATGCAAGGGTGGTGACCAAGACAAGCCTTGGACCCCGCATATATGCTGTGCTACATGTACAACACAGCTTTCATAGTGGTTAAATGACAAAAGGCCATCAACTCTGTCTGCAGTCCCCATGGTGTGGAGAGAGCCAAGCAACCACATAAAAGACTGTTACTTCTGCTTGGTTCCTCCTCTTTCCAGCAGAATAACGAAGCAAAAGAAGTCGAAAATAGTCTATCCAAACATGCCATCTGCATTGAGACCAGTTCCACATGGTGAGGGACTTCCTATTCCAGAACGTCCAGCAGAATATCCATCTGATTCATCTGATGAGGACAAGGGTGAGCCGACCTGTTCTTCTCCTGTTCCATCAGCATGCAGTGATGCAGATTTTCACTGTGGTGCATCATCAGCCACAAACAGACTAACACAGGAAGAACTAAATGACCTGGTTCATGATTTAAACTTATCCAAGAACAAGGCAGAATTGCTAGGATCAAGTCTCCAACAATAGAATCTTCTAGAAGATGTCACAATTACTTTCTATCTAAAGCACCACCAGCAGTTGGAGCCCTTCTTCAGAAAGGGAAGTACTCTTGTATTCTGTTCCGATATTGAGGGCCTCATGAATGCCTTAGAAATCACTCATGACCCAAAAGAATGGAAACTATTTCTAGAGTCTTCGAAACTGAGTCTTAAGGCTGTGCTTTTGTACAATGGAAACCGTCTTCCATCTACTCTATTCCTGAACAGCTGCACAAAAGACAAGCGAAGAAATCTAAGAAGTAGTCTATGACTTGATTTTTTTACAGGTATTAACCGTAGGACTATTACTATTGGCATGCATTTCGTGATGTAAACATCCATTTAATGCAGATTACAAAAAAAAACTAGAGCCAAAATTAGAATTTGACTGTCATATTCATGTTGAGCACATACAAATTGATAGGAAATGACTAATTTTATTTCAGTAACATGACTTTTGTAAAAATTTGTTGACCAGTGTAATGTTAGTATTTGAATAAAATATTACCCCAGTTAGTTTTTCAAATAAAAAACAAAAAACAAAGAACCCAATCATAAAATGGGCAAAGGAGCTAAACACTTCTCCAAAAAAGGCAAATGACCTACTAGTGCATGAAAAAAAAAAAAAAAGTTCAACATCACTTGTCATCAGGAAATGCAAATCAAACCACAGTGAGAAACTACCTCACTCCAGTGAGAATGGCCCATATGAAAACAATTGGAAATGACAAAAGTTGGTGAGGACAAAGAGAAATAGGAATTTTTACACACTGTTGGCAGGAATGTGCATTGGTCTAGTCCCAACAGAAAATAGTATGGCAGTTTCTCAAAATATTAAAAATAGATTTACTATGTAAACCAGCAATTCCACCCCTAGGTACCTACCCCTAGTAAGCAAAGGCAGTAATTCAAAGGAATATTTGTACTCTTATGTTCGTTATAGCACTATTCATAATAACAAAGTTATGGAAACAACCTATAGGGTAAGCAAGAAAGTTGTCAGGTTTTTTCACCCTCCCCTCAGTGATGGATCTCTGCAGGCCTACGTGCATGCCTGATGGCGAACAACTGGAGTAGGGTGTGGGCCTGAGTGAGTGGGCGCACCTGAGCCAGAGGCTGGGCCTATAAGCAGAGAAGCAGCAGCAGCAGCAGCAGCAAACAGAGCAAGAAGCCGAGGACCGTTTGGAGGTGCAGCAGACCCCACAAGATGCCGCCAGAGAGCCCCAGAAAGAGTGAGAATTTGCCGGGGGCTGGGAGGCCTGCCAGCCTCCTGGTGCCCCAGCCACCCTACTTGCCTTATGCCTGGCTGCCGAGCAAGAGAGATGTAATAAAAAGCCACTGAGGGCTCCAGAACTCCCTTCCTCCTTTTGACCTGTTTGCGCAGCTCCATGGAAAACCTGTGTTCCTGGTGTCTTCGTGCTGCTACACAACCTAAGTGCCAATGACAGCTGACTGGATTAAGAAGGTATGGTATATGTAGGTGATGGAATATTATTTAGCTGTAAAAAGATGAAATTCTGCCATTTGCTGCAACCTGGATGGAACTAGGGAGGATTATGTTAAGTGAAATAAGTCAGAGGGAGAAAGACAAATACTGTATGATTTCACTCATATGATGAAGTACATAGAGAAACACAACAAAAATCTGACAGAACTAAACCAAAACAAAGTCTAAAATGACTATAGAATTGAGGCCACTAGACGGGGAGAGGGATTGGAACAAAGTGGGGAAGGGCCCAGTGGTATGTAATAAAGAACATGGGTGCTCTGGGGTGGGGGGGTACAGTGATGAACATCTGGGGAGGGGTGAGCCTATTCCTCTGGGTCATGTACAGTGATGTCAACCAGTGTCACCTCAAATAGATGAATTGATTAAAAAAGAAAAACTTTTAAAAATGTATCAAAAAAGTTCACAGCCAAAAGCTTAGTTGCATATCAACACCTATTTAGTCATTTAGTTTATTTTTACTCTTATTTGTTGCCTTTTGAATCTTTATACAGATGTTATAGCTGCAAAAAAAAAAAACCTGAAATCTCAATATTTGAATAGCATTTTCATATTACAAATATTTTCTCCCAAATATATTGCAAATTTTGGAGATGGTTTCTTTCCATTGAAGGTGGTGCCAGAGGAAATATTTTTAAAATATAAATATTTGTAAATATTTAACACTACTTTAAACTACCTTGTGTAATGTTGGCGTTTCCCTGTCCACAGAGGAAGGGACTTACAATCTTTGTGTGAGGGTAGTGAGGAGGGAAATAATGCCCAGCTGGAGAGGAGCAGTGACTCTTAACAAGCATCAGAAATAAGTGTTCTATTAATAAGGGGGTATGTGAAGGTGATAAATTGAGAGGTGTTTAATGAAAAACAGAAATATCTACAAGGTCATAAAAGGCAACATTTGAGGATGTGGCCAAGAGTTTCAGAAGAAAACAATTAGCAAGAGAAATGGTAGACAAAAATCCTAACTTTGTAAACCAAAATCATAGATAGAAATTTATTACATAAGCTAGCACAGACAGAAATAAAAGCAAAATAACCAAGATTTTTATCTAGGAGATGTGACTCTAAGACAGTTTATAGAAAGTAAAGTAGAAGTAAAAACATTCAAGGGATGGAATTCCCCGGAGGGTTTTGGTTATTTTATGTCACAGTAGAATCTACAGTAGAATCTGATGGCGAACAACTGGAGTAGGGTGTGGGCCTGTGTGGGTGGGCACACCTGAGCCAGAGGCTGGGTAAAATCCCTGAGGATTTTAAAATCCTTAGGGATTTTACCAAGGTCCAACAGCAAAGAAATTTTCCTAAGAAAGGCAAAAGAAAAGAAAAAGTTTGGGGGGGTGGGAGGAGAGGGAAATTTTCAGCTATAATTAAAAATAGGAAGACCAGCCAGATAATGTGAAATCATAAAAGTTAGTGCTTACACACTGCTGTGTTTGCATACTTAAAATAATGGTGCTTGCAGAATCACAGCACGCCAAGTGGGAAGAAGTATGTACAACTGCCTTAAAAGTATGGAAAAGATCTAGGCTCCAGTAGCAAGATCTTATGCAGTGCTGGTAAGAAAAGGAAACTGAAGTTAATCTAGTCAACAAGTCAGATTAGGGTGCAGCCTACACACCTGTCATGTGACATTGATTGGCAGATTGTGAATCCTTCAATTTGTGCCTCCACTGCTAAAGGATGATATCCAAGTCTTCATATGCATCAATCGATTTTTTTTAAGTCATATGGATTTTTTTTTCTCTTTTTAAAGATTTATTTATTTATGCGTACAAGGGCCGGGGTGTAGGCCAGAGGTGTGGGGGCGGGTGAGAGGATTCACCAGAGACAGAGTGGGGAGCAGAAGAGGGGAATCCATTGAAATACACTGCTGAGGGGAGCAGTGGGTGAGGCAGGAGAGGTCTCCTGCGCCATGTGGGAAGCGCCCTGGCTGGGGATTGAACTTGCGCTGTAGTAACTCTGGATAGCTTCAAAGTGCTGCGACTTAACCCCTTGTGCCAACAGGGAGGCCAGGATTTTTTTCAAGTAAGATTTCTGAAAGCAAAAGAAATAGCTGAAACCAAATTCTAACTTAAATAAATGTGATATTTTAAAAACTCTTCAGTTAAAATATACTTCTTGTTGTACGAATACTGTGTACATTAAGCAGTGATGGATCTTGATGTGGTATCACAATCCAATATTATACCCTTCCTTCTTACCATGCTGTGTAGACGTTAATGACCCAACATCTGTTCCTGGAATGCAACCAGGAAAGGGAGTTCAGAAGTGGGTAAAGGATGGGGAAGGGCATCTGGCTCCACAGTCTTTTCATCTGATGATGCCAAGATTCCTTTGAATCAAATTCAAAGGTCTGAGAGGACGTCACTCACATAGACGCAGAGCTCCTCGGAACATCCATTCCCTCCTCTTTCTGCTGTACCTTCATGCATATACAAACTACAGAGATCAAAGATACATTTCTCAGACTCACTGACATTTACGACTTTGGCTGTAATTTAGGTTCCATTCAATAAAAGCCCTCGGTGGGCTTTTATTTAACCGCCAATAAAATGGCGGTGTTAAAAGGTGGAAGAGAAGCCAAGGACTGGTCTCTATTTCATCTGTATTTTCCTGAAAACAAGATCTTGGAGGTGTTTTATTTTCCTGCTTTAGCTTCTTGAAAATTGAAGCTTCTTTACTATGGCTGATGGTGGTGATTTCCTGAATGTGGCAGTCATGGCTTGTCACTGCAGTCATTCACTGTAAAAGCAACTCCTATGGTGACTTTGTCCTTTACTGTGACTCTATATCACTTCCTATATATTCAATTTGTCCACCTCACCCCACCCCATCCCATCCCATTCCTTTGGGTCTCACAAGTCTGTATGCACTTACTTTCATAAGTAAATCCCTTTGTTAAAACTAACAAAATAAGTGTATATTATTCTCCTGACTTATACTGCATTCTACTCAATGATGAATCCAAATGTCTAGTATCACTGCTGCGCCAATCAATGCAGGTAAATATTGGTGAAGTTAAATACTGTCTAGACTTTAGGTGGCAATGATCGTTTTGAGACTGGCTACTGAAATGTGCACATTGTTGTGTACCGCTAGTCACTGGGGTTACACACTCCCCAATACATTATCCAACGCTGAGCCATGTCCCCACTATTCTTGTGGATTGAGACTTAAAACATTTTCTCAAGTATCAAAGATGTGACTGACATAATGTTCAACATCAGTTAGATATCATTCATCTATCTAGAATGTCAGATTCAAAGCTATTCTGTGCATGAATGTACCACAACATAATTAAAATAGGTCCTTAGAACAATCGAAAATTTCATCAAGAAGCTTCATCTCTGTGGTAGAAAGATTTTTTTAAAAAGATTTATTTATTTATGCATACAAGATCTGAAGTGTAGGCCAACGATTTAGGGGTGGTAAAAAGATTCACCAGAGACACAGTGGGGAGCAGAACAGGCAGATCTACTGAAATACACAGCTGAGGGGAGCAGTGGGCGAGACAGGAGAGATCTTCTGTGCCATGTGGGAATCTCCCTGGCCGGGTATTGTACTCCTACTGCAGTGCTGTGGATAGCTTCATAGGCTGAGACTTAACCCCCTGTGCCACCAGGGAGGCCCAGTGGTAGGAAGACTTCTAGTGTGGTTACCAATTATGCCGTATACTGCTATTTATGCTCTTAGGCAAGCTTCTCTTTACTATGGATTTCGCATAATGACTTGATTTTAACCCACAGAATACAAAAATTGATGAGATGTATCTTCTGTAATTGGTCATAAAATATCACAGTTTCCATCTTGCTTGAAGTCTCCATGGCTGTCTTCTCTTACTTTCTTGGATGAGCAAACCTCCATGTTAGGGGTGCTCATATAGCAAGGATCTGAGGCCAGCAGCCAGAAAGGAACTATAGTCCTCATTCCAACAGCCCCTGGGGAACTGAGTCCTGTCTACAGCCATGCAAGCCTGGGGTAGTTCTGTGCCCAAATGAGTCTCGTGATCATTATAGTCCAGCTGGCACCAAGATTATGACTGCGGGAAACACTAAAGCAGAGCAGTCAACACAGCTGTGCTGGATTTCTGACCTGAGTAAATGGTGAGATAATAACTATATGTTCAAGTTACGGTATTTTGTAATAATGTTATTCAGGAATACTTCAGCTTTTACATACATTTATTTAGTGTTTCAGAGTATTAGCACGCTCACCAATAAAACACCTGAGTTCTCAGCTGGGAACCGAGGAGACTGAGAGTTTACAAACACTCTAGTTTAAAATTCTGCAACAATCACAGCAGAAGAAATAGTCAACTGGGTAAAAAGGCATCTACAGAATGGGAAAAAATATTTGTCAGCCATCCCTCTATAAGGGGTTGATCTCCAAAATATTTGAGTATCTGCAACTGAAAAAAAACCAAAAGCTAATAACCTAAATTAAAAATAGACTAAGGACTTGAATAGATATTTGTCCAAAGAAGACATACAAATGACCTAGAGCGGAATGAAAAATTTCTCAATATCACCAATCATCAGGGAAATGCAAACCTAAACCACAATGAAATATCACCTCACATTTATAAGTATGGTTATTATTTAAAAAACAAAAGAGAAATTAGAATCCTGTACTGTCAGCAGGAATACAAAATGGCAGAGCCACCATGGAAAACAGTAAGAAGGGTCCTCAAAAAATTAAAAATAAACCTACCCTATGATCTAGCAATCTTGCTTCTGTATACTCCAAATAATTGAAATTAAGATCTTAAAGTGATATTAACACTCTCATGTTCATTGCAGCACTATTTACTATAGCCAAGATATGGAAACACCCAAGTTTCCATGGATAAATGACTAAAAAAGATGTAGTATATGCATTTAATAGAACAGTATTTAGATTTATAAAAACTTCAGCCAGTGTGATGTGAACATTATTTCTCATCATACTTTTATTAGATATTTAACTCCCTCCCTTTTCACTTAGTAATTAATATTTATATTTCCCTCAGTTTCTTTTGATCTTCTTTCCAAGTCAGCACACTATGAAAACTCTACTCTCTCCACTCCCTCTACTCAAGTTGCAATGAAGGGAGATATTTGTCAATCTTGAAGGGCAGGTAATGCTCTAGGAAAGATGAATGCATCCATAGTGGGTGAGCATTATCTTGACTGACCTCAGCCAGTTAGTATTTATGGGGGGGCACTCCCAGGTGCTAGCTGTCTATAGTGGGAGTGGAGGTCACACAATTACACCAGTGTCTTCAACTGTCGACTTTCTGTTACCTTGGAAGTGGAAATGCAACATTGCGAATCTCAAGTTTAACTTGTAAGTGGGATGAGCAGACTGGATGTCTCATGACTATAACACTAATTTTGCCCGCCTCATGAAAACTTGTAATCCACAATGCCTCCAACACTTGGATGTCCAAAAAGATTCCTGGACATCTAGTGGAATGGGTATGTGGTCGTGTATGGGCTATCATTTCTGTACTTTGGGGGATAATTTATATTTAGTCTGTGGGGAAATAAGATGGGGAGAAGATATCATTGGGGTTTAACCAAGTCTGAAATTCACTAATATCTAGACATAACATAGTTAACACAATTCTCTGGGGGAAAAAAAACAAAACATATGTCCCAGAAACTTTGAGTGGAAGTTGTCATAACTGACTGCTTAAGAATGATGATATATATTTATATATAATTATTACTGATTTTTAAGAGCTCAATCTCCCTTCTGCACTGAAGCTTTTGAATATTTTTAGTCTACTTGAAATTCTTATTCTCTTATAAACCCAGTCCCCTTATTCAAGTTAGTTTTTGTTATTCATCCAAAAATTATTCTAAATGTCATAACCCTTAAAACCTCTAATACTAGATTAGATTTCCACATTAGTACCTATTCTAGCTGTGTGATTGGAGGAGATTCTCCTACCATTACCTTCCATATCACCATTATTACCAAGCAATCACCTCCAGTTGCTGCTTAGGTAGTATGGGTGGAAGAATTTAACATTTTTATTTACTTTTACTCAAAGAACTGCTCAGAAGATGCCTTGTTCCTAACCTGACCAGGGATACAAAGGGGAAAAAAATCATGGTAATTTTACTTTCAAAATATCTTCCATGTTTATGTGTAACTATGAGTTAGTTACCCAAGGGTATAAGTTCTTTAATGAAGTTAATTTATTATTATTTTTATCATGTGCAAGGCAAAATCCTAGAAAGTAGACTTAAAAAAGGAAGAAAGTCCAGAAGGAAACTGCTACATTTCTTTGGTACATATGAAATATTTTCTGTGCTGTGGGCAACTGAAGGGGCTATCTTAGTAAAATATGTCATCTTCTTATTTTGAACTTAAGCTGTTTGCCCCAGAGAATGAATGCACATGGGTGTATGCACTTGTTGGCTTCAATAATTGCCAACTGGATGGGTAACTGGAAGAATGAAGCACTTTTGAATACCCCACTAGTGGAGAGTTTTCAAAAGGAACTGCTTTGAAGGACAAACACCTGTTCTGAAGAGTTTCAGACTCTATTGTCAGAGAGTTAGGGTTCCTGGATGGGTGCCTAGTGAGCCTGAGATTATCAGTTTCTAAGATAGAATGTGGGGTTTTCCTAAAGGAAATATAGGATTATGCAAAAGTTTTGAAGAGTCAACAGTTACCTGAGAAGAACATGGACCTGAGGCTAGTTGGCACTGATAGGAATTTGGAAGCATCTGGAGGGGTATGGTTTGTGTTTGTGTGTGAGTATGTGGATCATGGTTAATGTACAGTCTTCTCTTCTAGATATAATTCTTTAACCCTCAACAATTATGGCGACACTAGTGGTGGGTAGGATCAAAGCATACATTTGGAGAGGTTTGCACCTCTAATCCCCAAAACAGGTACAACCTTGTAAGCCAACTTTGCCTCAATCAACATAGTTGGATAAAGGAAAAAAATTAGTCTTCAACATTTAGTACTGTTTTTTATTCTTGTACTGTTTTGTTTGGTACTTAAGACACAAAAGAAAACCCAGTATAGAAAAGTGTGTCTCCCATGTTTTGTGAGTTGTGTGTGGATATAGCAAGGAACAGAGAAGTAGCTGCCGTGCATGAATGTGTGGACATGTGAAAAACTCTTCTTCCTCTATACATGGAGGATGGCTAGGACTCACACTCAGGGTATACTCCAATGAGGTATTTTTTGTGTGTGATTTGTTCAACATTTGTTTTCTCCCCAGAACTGGGACAGAGATCAGATGTATCACATTTATTATTTATTTGTACTTTCTAGCAATATAGCAAAGCACTAAGTGCTTAAAAAGTATTTGTCAAATAAATGAAAAGATAACTATATTAAATGCTTAAAGTAGGCATATCCCATCACTTAGGAATCTGACCACAAGTATTTTGGTTATGTTTTGTTTACTTGCATTAGCTGATGTATTTATGACTATTATTTCTACTATTTCTTCTGAAAGACAATATGACTATCACAATCTTGACATGATTAGAACATTTTTCAATTAAATACATATAAAGGATAAAGAAGAATAAGTGAGCAGGTCAAACCAGCCTAACAGCCACCACCCTAGAAATAGTAAATTATTGTTTATTTTTAGAGGTACTCAGTAACTTTAGAAAAAAGTGGGTAAAATAAATGAAAATTAAATGGAAGTTATCCTGAAGAAAATATTCATTGCAAATTAAATTTACAGAAGTATATATTGATTTTAGTGCAGTGACGAGTCTCTCCAAAATTCTATTCCTGGATGATACCTTTCAGACAAAAGTCCACTCCATTTTGAGTCCAAGTTGTGATTTACGAAATGGCCACTAGATGGCAACATATATCAGTAAGTTAGATTTCAGAGTTAGGTCAACGTTATATGGTGCACAATTTTTACACGCGAAAATCATTTCAGGTAAGCTGAATGATTTACATTATTTAAGATACAAGAGGAACTTTAAAAAAGGTTAAATATGGTTTAAATATGTTGCCTCAGGAATTTAGGAATCTGATGGGGTTTTCAATGTTAAATATTTTGGATTGACAACTACGTAGATTGGATATTCGATGTTTTGTGGTAACAAGATGACAATTTTATAGGCAAAAGATGTGAGATTTGAAGTGAAATCTTATTGCTTTCATCTATATGTTATAAATCCACATTTTTCAATGCATGTAAATAATAGGGCTTACAAAACTGAATTTATGAAAGGTAAAATGCTTCTTATTTGTAGGTTTCTTTCAGAGCTTTTATGTTAATGTGTCTTCCCTCTTTTCAAAAGGAAGAGTGTGTAAAATCCCTCAGATGGGTCTCCTTTTATGAAACGTGTCTTTGGGGAGTAGCACTCCACAACATTCTGGGGAAAGTACTCTTACAAGTGAGGGTGTGTTGGCATGACAAATATCATTTGAAGTAATTTGAGCATGTGAGAAAATAGAAACTATTGTAAAGTAACAAAATATAGAATATGAAGGTGCTGTAACAGTTTAGTCCCTATAGAAAGGGGAGATTTCAGGGTCCCTGTCCCACCCAAGGAAGGATGGAACTGAGAGCATCAAGGAGAAACTAAAAAGGACCCATAGAGGAGACGGAAAAAGAACAAAAGGAGACTGGGAGAAGACCTGGGGGAGGCACAGGGAGGAGCCGCAGGAGCAGAAAAGGAGCGCTTGCGTCCCAGCCTTGAGCTTGCACCAGGGACTTGGCAAACGTGCAAGGAGACACTTGAGAGACAGAGATGTGGGGAGGCAGCCTTTATCTTGACTTGTATTTTGCTTTTGCTTTTTTTCCTTCCAGACTTGCCTGGCCCCTTTGGCCCCTTTCCTATAGGTCCCCACCAGAAGATGCTTACAACATATGGCAAACTTTCAGGCCTCAATGGCCCTGCTTTGGGCCAACCATGTTTGGCTGGGCATTTACCAGCAAGGGACAGGTTACTTCAGGTGTTTCATGGGGAAACTCTTTTAATTACATTCTTTCTCTTTTCTCTTTACTGCACACTATTTGTATTGTAGTTTTTTCTACTGAAGGTCTTACATGCTAAGAGCATGCCTTATCTTTGTGTGGTGAATGGCAGAACCCATTTAGGGCAGACAGGTTTAGGAGTCCTGCGGTGCCCTCATTCTGCCTGCTGACATTATCAAACCTAAATTAATTTTTAAAAATATTGCAATCTTTAAACTTTAAAAAGTAACTAAAAGTACCTTGAAAGTTCAAAAGAAGTACCTATTAAGTACCTTAAGTACCATTAAGTACCTTGAAAGCTATCGGCTTCCTTGAAAGTCATTTGGTTCCTACCAAAATGTACACACAAATTGCACATTTGTGTGTTGAAGAATGTTAACCAGACTTATTGTGAACACATTGCAGTATATGCGATTAGCAAATCATTTTGTTGTGCATGTGAAACTATTATATGTCAATTATATCTTCAGCAAAAAATACATGGTGTAAACTCTCAAATACCAGGAGAACAGCTAGCCAGGGAGAGGAAAGGAGGTGTCTGGAGGCCACGTGGGTGGTTGTTGCTGAAAGGGAAAAAGCTGAATGGAGTTTCTTTGATAAACAAAGGAATCCTCCATGAAGAGTAAAAGAAAGGAAAGGGGCAAAGATAATGGCTCCAAGATGGAGGAGAAAAACAATGTGGGAGTAAGCAACAGTCCTCTTGTTACAGGGCAACCCCAGTGTGAAATGGGTTAACCTGACTCTGGGTCCTCACCCATGTGCTTAAAAGAGACTTATAGTGAGACTCTACTGCAAGTACACACAAAAAGGGGAATAAAGGGCTTATTTACAAAAAAGGGAAAATGAAGAAAGGAATGACTCAGGGAGAAAGAGAGAAATTAGTGAATGCATCTTACTAGTTTCTCTGAGCTGGGATCCCAGTAGCACGCTGAAAGCCGGAGAAAAACCAAGGAGCCCCAAGGCCCACATGTCTGGTTATATACCAGGCCTGGTGGCCTAACTCCACCCTCAGCTCCCAGCATCCTCCCTTTGGTGGTGCTGACCTTATGGGATTTGTAGTCCTTGGTGTCTTGGATCTCTATGGTCTGAGGTGGGGGTGGGGGCCATAAAACCCATTTGTGGAGTTTGTTCAGGACGTCCTTTCCCCCCAACACTCTGAGGCATCCTGCAAAACAAACAAAAAAATGCACCTCAAATTTCTGACACCTTCATCCAAATTCAAGACAATCTATATCCAGTTCTGCAGAAGACAATGGGAATATTTAAAATCCTTTGTTAATAAACCTAAGCAACTTGTATATTAGAATGAGCTTTGGTGCATTTTATTTTCTTTATGAGAAGGGACTGGGACCAGAGATGGAAAACCTGGTTTTGATTTCTTAAAAGCAAACGCTAAGGCTGTCATGGACAGTTCTTTTACATTTTCTTGAAGCTCTAACATTTCTCACTCAAAATTCATGTTCACATTGATAACACCCTGCAATGCACTACAGCATGGAAGACGGATTCTGTTATGGTTCCTACCAGACTAAATTGAGAAATTACTTGGTGAGGTGTCATCGCAACCACACAGCAAGAGGCTAAAGAGCACACACATTTTCCTCATGAATGAATTTGCTACCAGCCCCTTGTGTTAGGCATGAAAGGATTCGGGTCTGATTAATAACTTCTGGTGGATGATTTTGAATTAAGGGATCAATTTTGATTTATCATTCTATGCTGCCATCCTGTGGTTACTTGAGAAATGAATCAAGTGGAGAAATCCAATGTTAAAAAGATGGTTTGAGCTATCGGCTTCTGTAGAAGAATAGAAATAAGGAACACAAACAGACACATGCCTTCTCTCTCCAGAAAGAGTGATATTCAGTGGCATTTCTTCATTTATTTCCTCTCTCTCTTTCACCCCTCTGAGGTAGGCCGAGTTTAAAATGGTCGCTGCATAATGTATGAAGGAGAAACACCCAGTGAGGACTTAACAGTTCTGAGAAATAATTGTCTCTAAATATTTCCACAGGGGGAGGGAGAAAGGACATCAATTTTCACCTTAATTTTCATTTGATCAGGAGAACTCATTCCTTTCTGAACAGTTTGTCTAAACTAGCTTTTGGAAAATATCCATCATATCCACATAGTAATGAAAAAGCAGAAGCTGATCCGCAGAGCTGGGCTGATTTATTTTGGTATGCGACTACTTCGGGTTTTATCTTTTTTTTTTTTATCTTAATGAAACATGGTGCTATTATGCAAGTGGCTTTGCCATTACCTGAAAAATAATCTACCCTGCAATGGAATGAAAGTCTTTTGGAGGCAATTCTATGTAGAAACACTTTCATTTATTCACAGCAGATCATGAATCATCTTCTAAGAGTGGCTTTTGATCACCTTTTTATAACTTAAAGGAAATTACTTCCTCTTGCATATTTGATCTAATTAAAATTAGTTTAATGAGTATTAGTTCAAGGACTGATGTTAAATGTATCAATACCTAAAATTGTATTAATTCTCAAATCAGTTAAAGTCATTACTCAATATACACTATCAAGAATTATTCTGTTAACATTTCTATTTTACATAAATTGATATGATGTAGAACAAAGTCATTGAAGAGATAAAGTTGAAATAAAATCTGAATTCTTAACTCTTGTTTTAGCTTGATTAATCATTTGTAATTCTTCTATACTGCATTTCAAAAACATTAAAATTATAATTTCCCTATTTAATATTTAATTCTGATGCCTTTATGCTAAAATATTAACAAATCATAGTATTTTCAAATCAAAAGGAAAACCAGGTTGATTACTTGCTGAAGTTCATTTTATCCCACATTTACCTCAAGTTACCTAACAAATAATGACATTACTTGCCAGATCGTACAGTGTTGAAAATACTATTACCACTAAGTAATCTTTTTTCTTTGTAATGCTTTTTGAATTTAGTAAACATCATATTAAAATGCAGTTACTTTATCAATTATAAGTACTTAGTTATCATCATCATTTTAAATTATGTTTAATTTCCTTCTGTAGGAGAAAAAAACTATATACATAACAAATCAATGTAAAATGAAAAGGTAAACAACAGCTTGCTAAATAAATAACATAAAGCAATTCTCCATCAAAATCTTGGTAATTATGGAACAGGTTGCCCTTAATACAACAATTAATTAATTTTTTCCAAATGAATTATGCAAGTCAATATTTTTCTTCATTAATGTTTTGTTAAAGCCATTAAGATTCATTAATGAATAACAAAGAAGCAATTGGGTCTTATTCTAACTGATATATATTAATGTGCTTAACTTGAACTAAATGTGTTTTCAGTATGTAATCAAATTTGAATCAATCAAGTCAATTTTCCAGTCAAATGTCCTTTCGGAGCTACAACTGCTCTCATGAATGATTCTTCCTGAGAACATGTAGAAGTGACCCAGAAGCTTCCATGTTTCTGCCAGATATCATATCAATTCCTAATGACAATCTGTTTACTTTTGAAAGGAGGATACTAGAGGTTCACATAGAATTCTATTATCTCATTCTAATCATGATGAATATGAATAAAAACTTAAAATTAAGCAGTGTAAAATAAATGACTATTAGCTGAGGTGCCAGTTCTTTTCCTCCCAAAGAACAAATAAGTTAATGCTAATCTTAGTTTAATAAGAACATGAGCACAAGCAGATACTACCATTTCATTTTCATGAAAGTTAAGGTTTAAAATAAAAAGAGTGTCTGAAGAGCAATTGTTAGTATATTGATGGTGTAAAAATATAGAAAAATAAAAAGATGTAGAATTTAATATACATATAAATGAATACAATTAAAATGAGGAATTGGAATAAAATTGGTGGATTTTATCAATGTTAATACTGGTTATGTTATTATATATTATTATATATAATATACATGTTATTATATTACAGTTTTGCAAAATGTTACCATTGGGGATATGGAGTACAAGGGATCTTTCTGTATCATTTCTTACAGCTGCCTGTGAATCCACAATTATTACTATAAAAATTACAATTAAAAGAGGGCCTCCCTGGTGGCACAATGGGTTGTCTCAGCACTATGAAGCTGTCCGCAGCCACTGCAGTGCAAGTTTAATCCCCAGCCAGGGAGATTCCCACAAGGCACAGCAGACCTCTCCTGCCTTTCCTGCTGCTCCCCTCAGCAGTGTATTTCAGTGGATCCCCCTTTTCTGCTCTCCACTCTGCCTCTGGTGAATCCTCTCACCACCCCACACCTCTGGCCTACCCCAGTTCTTGTATGCATAAATAAATAAATCTTTTAAAAATTACAATAAAAAGAAAACAAAAAAGTATTAGCTGAGGACAACTGGAAACATGCTTGAATGTTTCATATTTTGTGAAGTAGCTGAGTAAAAAGTTATCACTGTCTACACAATTAAATGTGAATTTCAGTACATGGACTCCAGCTGCTGAGACTTTTACTTAAATGTTAGTAAAGGACATATTTCTACAGTCATCCTATTTCAAGCTTCATCTTTTACCTGATTCTCTTCAGCTCTGAGTTTTCACGTGCTTTCCTGCTGACACACTGTTTTTTCACACTGGTCCAACCAAAATCAAGGCTGGTAAATCTACAGTTTGTTATAAGTTCTTCATGTTCAGAATTGGACTAAGTTTCCATTACTATTACTTTTACAATTCATGCTAGATAAGGATAGATGTACGGACATCGTGAAGTTGGGATATATTCTTTGGGAAAGTTAACTCCTCTTGGAAGTTAGAAATGCATGTACTCACCTTGCTTTCTGTCCTCCCACTTTAATTTTAATCTTCTTTTTCCTACTTTTTTCCTCAGTATGATTTTTGATTTTAAAACAAGGAATGTGTCTTCTATAAATATAATAAAATTACTAATTATCAAAGTAAAAATATTTTTCATATTTTGTATGACTACTGATAGGGCTTAGTTATTTAATCATTTCATTCCCATTTGTGTGAGCTACACACAATATATACTCAATATAATTTTGTTGAAATGATCTGACTGCACACAAATCTGAGTTTGGTCAAATTTCTATGTTTCCTGTTTGCCCAGATTAATTGGTGAACAATATCATCAAATGATTAATCTGATTCAATTGCCTGATATTACAAATCAAATAAGAATATGCTTTGGCAAGTGATTGGTTTTTAATAAACAAGAATATATGAAAGTATGAATAATGGTATCTGTTAAGCAAATAGCTTAGTAAATAGTCAAAACCCTTCCTTTGGGAAGAAGACAGTGAAACTTTAAACACAGTAGAGTAGGGTGTAGGGGAGGAATTAAGAAAAGAAAAACCCTGACTCGTTAGGAAATTCTTCAGGCAAAAGTCTGTTGCTAGTATCCACATTCTAAGATATTATGTCCAGGAATAGACCTCACGAAATAATAGCTAGGGGGTACCGTTTCTCAATGTGCTGTTCCAGACTTTATTACACTCCCAGCATGAACCATATTCAATGTTTTTTTGTAACTTTCCTGTCTTATTATTTGCTAGTAGGCAAACTTCATTGCCATCACAGCTCCCATTGTATATCCTGCTTCTAATACCAGGAGTCTGGACTCTGTTCCTCTGATTCTCCTCAGAACATAAGATATTGCATCAACCCCAGTCCCTTAGTCCACAGAAGTGACTCTATGGAAGCATTAGTGCTCAGTTTGCTTCCTCCTTTAGAGAGAAATAAACTTTAAAATTTATCATGACGCAACTTTGTTTTTGTATCCTTGTAATGAAACATCCTAAGTATTAATTATAGAGCATCACATAAAAGGTGACAGTGTCTCAAATTCAATATTATGCTTCAGAAAGAGCAAAGTGTGTTTTGAGGTCCACTTGGAAAAGTTCGAGCAGCTCAAGTTTGGTTGTGTTTATGATATGACATTTATAATGACAAACCATCTGGATGAAAAGTAAAAGTCTGTGAATCAACCAAGTGTGTCCAAGTATCTAAATTTTCATCATCCAAAGACTGAGCACATTTTTATCTTAAGATAATAGCTTCTTGCTTGACTGTAAGATTGAAGTTTATTACATCACCAATGGTGGGCAGTGCTCAGATGACATTTGACCATCGTCCTGTGCTTATAAGGAACTAACAGAATAATGCTTGAGAGTGGGACCTAGGGGGTTAAACAATACCTGGTTTGAATTCTGTCTCTGCCACTTGTTAGCTGAGTGACCTTGAGCAAATTATGAAATGTTGTTCTCACCTACTGTACAAATGTCTCAACCATGTATACCTGCTAGAGTTGGTATGAGCATTAGAGGCGCTAACATAAAGAATGCAGTAAGTAAATATTAGGCATCATTGTTTCATTTTCCCCACAAATTAATGTCTTTAATGTCAGGAATTTCCACAGTGCCTGACAAACAGGAAATACTCAGTAAGAATTCAATAAATTATTAAAAAAATGTTCTTATATTAATGTCAATCCTTTTAATATGGATTAGATTTTCTTGCATCAAGTGATTTGTTTTATCTCCTTTGAGTAAGGAGGTCACAGTAGATATATTTCTTAGAAGAAGTTTAACTGAGAAAACTAAACATTTCTAACCACTAAAATTTAAAATAATGTCAAAATGATTCATTTTATTTTCTTTTATTATAACATTAAACTGGAGATAGTGAGGTAGAGGTTGCTGAAATTGACCCAGTAACCAGGTGAGAGAAGTGAGATTCAAACCAGGTATTGCCAACTCCCAAGACCACTCATATCACTGTCCTCTGCTAGCCTGTTATCATCAAGGATGATAGGGAGATGCCATCTGAGTGCTTCAGACCAATGATGGGGAAAGAACCTTCCAATCTTACTTTCAAGCAAGAAAATAATTATTTTAAGATAAAAAAAATCACAGTCTTGATTTCTGCTTAAAATGTAGATATTTAGATATTGTCACATTATTGTGACAAAGGGTCACATTCGAAATATGAAATGGATCCTGTTAAAAAAAATTAAAAATATTAAGCAAGTTTGAATTCGATTTTTTCCTTTGTATATGTATTCAATATGCATTTATTGGGTTTTTCTATACAAAAAACTCTGGAGATACAGAAATAAGTTAGATATGGTTCTCATCCCAAATCTACTCTAGCAGACTGCTAGGAGGTAGCAGACACAAAAACAATTATAATATACCTGTAAAGCATTATTGTAACTATACATGAGATATACCAGTGGTAAAAGACTAGAAGGTCCTGTTCTACCAAGGGGAGAGAATGGAAAGGTCAGGACAGGAGTAACAGCAGATACGATACTTAAAGTGAGCATTAAAAGAGCAGATCTTCAGTGTCAAAAGCAAGAAGGCCATTACAGAGAGAGGGGCAGTAAGAGAAAGCAGAGGTGTATTCCCTGAAGCATTTTTCATGTTAACCAAGACTTGGAAACAATCCCAGTGTCCATAGATGGATGAATAGATCAAGAAAAAGTGGTGTATAGATAAATGGATTATTATCCAGCCAGGGAAAAAGGAAATGTTGCCATTTGTGATGATATGGTTGAAAATTGAAGGTATGTTAAGTGAAATAAGTTAAATCACAAAGGGACACATGCTGAGGTATCTAAAAATCATCAAATCTGTAGAAATAGAAAATATAGTAGTGGTTTCCAGGGACTGGGGTTGGGGGAATTAAGAGTGGTCCAATGGGTTCAGTGAATTTAAAGTTTGAGTTACAATAAATGGATTAGCTGTAAATATGTGCTGTGCAACAGCATGTCTATAGTTAACAACAGATTGCATACTTTAAAACTTGTTAAGAGGTTATATCTCATGTCAAGTGTTCTTAACACACACACACACACACACACACACACACAAGAAGCATAAAGACAAAAGAATATAAGGAAACTGAAAAGTGTTGATTATGGTGATGGTGTCATTGGTGTTAGCAGGTGGGTAAGCTTGTCAAATTGTATAGGTTAATTGTGCACAGATCTTTGTATATTTCTATAATGTGTAAAATTAGAAAAAATAATTCACAATTGTACCTCAATCAAGATGTTTTTAAAAAAGCAGAGACAAAAGCATAAAGTGCCATAGTCCACTTGGTTTGACTGTGACGCAGAAGAGCACAAGGAGAGGAGAGACTATGGAGAGAACAGCTGATGGGAAGTGTGTGCGTCATGTGATGGGAGCTGTGTGTGTCACGTTGTAGTGTGTGTGTCATGCTGTAGTGTGTGTGCTTAAAGCTGGATTCATAAGCCACAAAAGCTTCTAAACACAAATATTTATTTTTTAATTTTTAAAAAAGATTTATTTATTCATACAAGAACTGGGGTATAAGCCAGAGGTGTGGTGGGTGAGAGGATTCACCAGAGACAGAGTGGGGAGCAGAACAGGCAGATTGACTGAAATACACTGCTGAGGAGAGCAGCGGGCGAAAAAGGAGAGGTCTGTTGCGCCTTGTGGGAAGCTCTCTGGCAGGGGATCGAACTTGCGCTGCAGTGGCTGTGGATAGCTCATAGTGCTGAGACTTAACCCGTTGCGCCACCAGGGAGGCCCTAAATACAAATATTTTTTTAAAAAATCACTCTACTAGGGATAAGGGAAATTAGAAAAGCTGAAGACTGAGGGACAAGTTAGGAGAGTATCACAATAATCTTGTTAGTGGGTAATTAAACCTGGAGCATTGGAAACATAGTAAAACAACCTGGGGGGATTTTTTAAATTACTGATTCCTGGGCTTCTCTCTACTCTAGTGAAATTAGAATCTCCAGCATGGATATTTATAAACATTTCCCCAAATAATTGTAATATTCAGCTAATTTTGAAAACTCCAAACTGGGATTATGAGAGTAGCAGTGGAATGATGACTGACAATTGAATTTGTGAGCTTTTAAGGTATGACTTATAGAGTAGTGTGTTTTAAAGGTTACGGTGTATAAGATTATACAGAAAGCTTTGCCAATAATGGAGATTCTGATTTAGTAGGTCTCGAGTGAGGGCTGAGATTCTGCATTTCAAATAATCTATCAGATGAGGTCAAGCTTTGTGTCTTTAGATCACATTATGGAGCAAAATCATGTATTTTGTAGGGAGATGAGAGAGAAAAACATAAGAATGGTTTCCTGATTCTGACTGGGATGACTAAAAGAATGTGGTAATAACAGTTGTGGGAAAGACTGGGAATCCAATTTTGAACAAATTGAGCATGATGTGCTTGTGAAAATATGAAAGTACATGCATGTTCTTAGAGAGTGGAGTAGATACCTGGGCAGGAGACAAAGGGATGTATGTCATCAGCCTTTTGAGAATAGTTGAAACAGTAAGAGTCAATGAAAATCCCCAACATTGTGCCTCAAGATAGAATCAAACCATAAGGACCTGGAAGCAGGCCAGCAAAACAGTGCCGAGGACAGAGGCCCCAGCGACAATGACTGCATGGAATTCTGTATTTATAGAGAAGGGAGGGAGCACTCAGCTTAGAGTGTCAAGTGGCTATTAGGAAAGTAGTCACTACTTGAAACATGAAATTACATCTGAATTACAGACAGGAATAATCTTGCTTTTAACAAGAACTCAAGAAACAGCCTATCTAGACTGGAGCTAAAACATGTTACTAAGAAGAAAGCAAAGTTTGCCAAATCCTAATGATCTGATTCTTTCCTAGTCACTTGTCAATACATATCTCTTGTACTTCCTGCATGTCCACTCTACTTCAATTAAATAAGTCTTTTTCTCTTTGTGGTTGGTTGCTTCTAATAGAGGAGTGATAGAAGAAGGTGAAAAGTTAAGCTGGACTCCAAGATGAAAAATAAATAGAATTTCTCACATATCCTTGAATCACTATGGTGTTTATAGACCAGGGAACGTTTTTGTTTTAAAGAAGATTTTAGCACATCTTTTTTCTTTAATCTTGCAGACAGTCTTTAAGATACTTGCATATGAATGAAAAACAGCCCCCCATTTCAAGGTATAATGATTCATATTAATTCCTTGTTTGAGACAAAGATAGGTTAAGAGAAGTTACATTTAAGCTCCTATTTCATTCTGGCTGTGCCCGTGAACAGTGATTAATTTGAAGAGTTTGTTTCTATGGGAAACAGATGACCCATCAGTCAGTTGTTAACTGATAACTGCAATTTAGACACTGGCATTTCAAATTTTATTTAGGAAGGCCAAATGACCATTTAAAACCACCAAGTTTAAATGGCCTTTCATGACTGAACAATTGCTAAGTTCTCAGTAATATAAAAACCGAAAGAGTATTATCAACCAGACAAAAAGCTAATTCAGGGCAGAACTAATTGAATGTAGTTTTGCTCATATTGCAATCATTTTTAATAGTGTTCAGTCTTTTAATATCATTAATATTAAAAAACAGAATGTTTAAATTCATTTTAATTTCTCACAATAGCAAAGTTACAATACATTAAGGATAGGTGTTATTAGCTCCTATAATTAATGTACATATATCACAATAGTTATGAATTTGCTGTTATATTTACTGTGTCTTAATTTGATTACAAATGCCAAAAATAATTTTATAAAAAAATTATTTGTTGGGAAAAATACATTTAAGATGAGGTAGTTAGACTGAGACTTCATAATTTGTTATAACTCTCATATGTACTCATTATAAAGCAAAATGTTAATGCTCAAAAAAGGAACAGCTAATAAATATAAGGTATTAAAATTTGTAAGATGGCTAATTGCAACTTATATTGTCAGAATAATTTAGCTTAGAAATTAATACTTCTTAGCTTGGGGGAAAGATTTTACCTCTTAGGCATTTTTTCACTCTAGGAAAGTATTATCTCATTTGTGAAGGGAGGGATTTGCTCAATAGGAGGACATATTGGTATAAATACAAACGAGCCTGCAGAGGCAGGGAGCAGTCACCCAGGAAGGATGTTGAGGACTGTGGAAAGGATTTGGGGTTTTTCTCCTAACTCCCTAAGAGACACAGATAGGTTTTGAGAAGGTTGTAATACGATTGGATTTGGAAGAGATTATTTGGCTTCTGTGAGAAGAATGGACTCGGGGCAGTAGTGGTGAGACTGGTGCAGAAAAAGTGTAATTTTGGCATAAGTCCAAGTGATTTAGATTGGAGTAGAGAGAATGGAGAGGGACATCATTTAAGGCTTTATTTTGAAGGTAGACTGTAATGAATGGACCATAGGGACAATATTCAGGAACATTCTGGTAGAAAGACATTGAGGAAAAAAATCATTTTGCTTGGCATGCAGTGTTGACATTTGCTGTCTTTACTGACCTAACTTACTACCAATCTCTTAAAACTCAGTGTCTTTGGCTGTATAACTGTAGAATATCAAGAACTCATTTAACTTTCTTTTAGGATATCAAGAAATACCTTAGAAAATCTAGTACCCTAACATCTTCTGAAAGCATTAGGTCATCACAAAACTCAGTGACCCTGTGTATTTGCCATCACAGAGAGAGCTGTATTTTGTAGGAGTGAAAGTGATTTTGTATGCCATGCTATTAATCTTTATGAGTCTAATGATCACCAAAATTCAACAAGAGGGTAAAACTAATTATCCAAAGATGTGGGGGAGGAAAGCATCTATGCCTTTCAGTGCTTTTATATCCTGCCTACTTGGAGTCTTTGAAACAAGCCTGCATCCCACTCAGTGGGATGCTTTTAAAAGTGAGCTGGACTCTCAGAAATTTTTACTTTGAATGCCTCAGTCACTATTTAACATTCCATCTTCATATACTGTCTACATTGTTAAATTGCCTGAAACTGCAGAGCAGTCAAGCAGTACACAAATTAAGCCACAAAGTAATCGGATTTCAATCACTAAATATTCACAGCTCAATTAAGTTATTTACTGAGATGTTTGTCTTAGCTGTTGAAATCCTTGCATATTTATAGGAACTTCACACTAACCTTTTAAAAATATCCTGATGTGGAAATAAAAAGCCACATTTGTTTTATAAGGTAGGTTAAAGTTATGGCTCCAGGTATTTAAGAATGAATAAAAAGTCAATTGCCTTCCAGTTTTCCAAGAGTATGATTTGGTATCTATAATAGAAAGCTGACTACAAATTGCCTGATTATGCTTTTGTTTCTGGAAAAGAATATTTTAAAAAAATGTGATTCAAGTTACAATTTAATCTTCTGTTCTTCCCTCCATTTTGTGATGTTATAGTTGGATCATATTTCCCAGATTCAGCATTTCTATCTTCGGCTTCATATTTAACCATAAAATTCTGAAAGTGGCTCTAGATAACTTGGTTCAATTCAACTTTTGAAGTTTCATTTCCTTCATTGCAATGAGGAGATAATAACTCCCTAAAATAAGTTGGTTCTAGTGTTCCTCTGATAATTAATAAAAAGAAAAACCTTACAAATTTGGTAAAATAATGAGCAAATATGTTTATGATAGGTGATGATGCTGGCTAATATTTGCAGAAAGGTTTTGTGAAGAATTAGATACTGTTTTATAAAAACTTATATAAGGTTATAATTCAATGTTATTTCAGGAAAAAATAAACCAAGTTTCAGTTAAAAAAAGGAATTAGATACTATTTAATGTACTTTACAAATACTGCTATTAATCTTTACGAAAACCTTATTTTTAATACCCATTGTACAAATGAGAGCCAACTGCTCAGGTTAGTAGTACACGTCTAGAGTAGAGACGTATATTCCAGGTCTTTCTAAATTAAGAGCCTAAGCTCTCAATTCCATATTATATTTTATTGTTTCATTTCACCAAATAAAGAGACCCTTTATATTAGCTGCTTCTTGCTACTATAGCAAATTACTAACATTTTATGGATTTAAACAACACAAATTTGTTGTATAGTATGAAGGACAGAAGTCTGAAATGAGCCCCAGGGTTAAAATGAAAGGTTCAGTTTCTTGTGGCAGACCAAGGAAAGAAGCCATTCCTGCCTTTTCCAGCTTCGAAGAGTTGCCTGCATTCCTCTGCTTTTGTTTTCCTTCTTGCCTGACTTGATTCTCCTATCTCAGTCTCATCAGAACACTTGTGAATATATTGGACTCATGGGATAAACCAGTAAAATTTCCCTGCAAAATCTATGTCTAACAGTAAAGTATCTTATTCATAAAGTGGTGAAATTCAATTGATTTTTTTTATGATGAAAGCTTGAATAAATTTGATCATCTAAATTCTGTGAATCTGTAGGTTGCGGGGAGAATGTAAAACAATACCGTGCAAGGTTTTTGCTAGGAGATAAAATCCTTCATCCTGGCACTGTCAATGTAAAGACTGGGGTGGGGGGTGCCCAGAAACCCTATACTTGTATGCTCTGCCATCTGCCACATAAAGCCAAAACATATTCCTAGTGTGAAAGACCTTTAATTGGATTAGTGTGTGTGTAGAGAGAAGAAAGGATAATAGTTTTCCAACAAAACACTAAAAGATACCCATCCCCTCATGGGTAAGTCCCCAGCCAAACAGGGTTGGCTCAAAGTGGGGCCACTAAGTCCTGAAAACTTGCCACAAGTCTATCGCACCTTCTGGTGGGGAACCATAGGAAAGGGGCACAGGGGATGGGCAAATTTGGGACAAAAGACACAAAATCAAAGTACAAATCAAAGTAAAACCTGCATTCTCAATCCAAGGCTGAGAAGCAAGCACGGTTTCTTCTTCACAAGTCTTCTCCTCCATGTGCTTCCTCCAAGTGTTCTTCTAAGTCTCTTCTCCCTTTCTTCGACTTCTCATGCCCACTCAGCTCCACCCTTCATCAGGTGGGGCAAGAATATGGAACCTCCCCTTTTTATAGGGATTACACTCTGTAATGCCACCCTCAAATATTTCAATATAAATAGCAACATTTTTGTTATATTCTGAGAGACTCCTGTTTTCCTTTACATTTTTTCTTTCTACCCTTTTCTCCCTCTTTCCATCTCCCTCTCTTTTCTCCCTCCCTCTACCCTTTCTTCTCCCTCTCTCCTTTCTTTTCTCTCTCTCTCTCTTCTTCCTTAGTACTTCCTGTGACTATGTAACAAAAGATTGCAGTACAAAGGAATATGCTTAGAGTCTCTTTATGTCTAAGTTTAATATGATATTTAATTTCTTCTCAAAATTAAATATGGATTTTTTTTTTTCTCCCAGTCCCCCTGTTGCTGGGACCAAGGAACTTGTCAATTCCAATTCTAGATCCAGGAACCCCTTAGGTGAAGAAAACTAAGTAAAGAGAGGTCTTCTGGCCCCAACCTAATTCCCTGCCCGTACTCCCCAAAGCCATTTAAAACAAAGAAAGGGACAGACATTTTTACCCTATAGTAGGAAAAAAATGTCTCTGGGTACATTGCTCTAAGTTCCTTTCACCAGGATAGAAAATAAGCTGCTGGAAAAACATGACTCTGGCTCTGAGGAGGAACCTTGGCATTTTAGGAACCTCAGAGACAAAGGGAAGGTACGGAGAGAGCCAGGGCTACCCTAATAATGGAAACCAGGCTGCTCACCAGGTGAGGAACGAATGAGTGAACCGCAAAGATCCCCTGTCAAAGTCTGTGCATTGCAACCCATTGCTTGAGCTTGCAGTTAAGAGCTTTTCTAAAAACCTTTCAGGACCTACTTTATCTGTGCTGCTTAGGAGCAAAATTGAAGTTTTGTTGTTATTTTTTTGTGTGTGTTTTCTTGATAGGAAATTAATGTGTTGCCCTGACTTTTTGATGTTAAGTGCATAGAACAGAGGGATTGTCCAATTATTAAATTTACTCACAATGATATGGCAAAGGAAAAATGCTTTATTTGGGAAGGGCTTGGCTGGAACATGATTTGATATGTCAAGTGAAAATAAAAATGCTGTTGTCATATTTTCTTCCTTGAGACCGATAATGCTGATTACTTCTTATAAAATAAGAAATGTGGAAGCTGATTAACAAGTGCTGACTTTTCTGCATCCAAAACTGCTTTCTACATTGCTAAGTCATCTTTTTGTGCTGTTAGTCTTATTTTCTCTAAGATAAGACATTAAAAAGTTTTACTCTTTTCAGGAAAAATGAAAGTTCTAATGGCAGCTTAGAGTATTTTTGAATTCAGTGCAATGTGTCTTTTTAAAACCTTCAATAAAATGGTAACACAATCTGTTATAATTATTTTCATCTCTCAGATTTTATGCTTCTCCATAATGATGCACATTCCTCCACTAGAATAGTGACTTTACAGTATTTCCTGGCTTCCATGTTTACCTTATCATCAGACTGAAAACTCACTGAGAATGGAGACTGAGTTTTTAGTAACCTATTATGTAAGAGAAACTAAAAAATATATCTTGGTTAATTAGATTAAATTCAGCTATAATACATATGAAAGAGATGTGATCCTATGTATCATATAAAGAATTGCAAACTGATGTTAGCTCAATAAAAGAAAAAATATAAAATAAAAATCAGCTATCCTTTTGGGATCTGGAACTCAGATGGGCAAGTTTACAAATACTCTGCTATGAGTTGAATTGTGTATCCCCCAAATACCAGTAGCTTAGAAGAAGTTCTTATTTAGAAATAGAGTCATTGCTGTATAATTGGTTAAGATAAGGTAGTATTGGATTAAGGTGGGTCCCTAACCCAACATGACTGGTCTCCTATTAGAAGACACCCTGTTGGAATGAAGACACAGAGGCAGAGGGTACATGTTGAGAAAACCAACAATTGCCTTCCATCCTCTAGCAGCTAGGGAGAGGCATGGAAAGATTTCCCTACAGGCTTCAGAGGGAGAGTCACTACTTTGATTTTGGCCTTCTAGCTTCGAAATCTATGAGAGAAATCTTTTCTGTTGTTTTAAGCCTTATATTTTGTCATACTTGTCTTCTAGAAAACTAATACAGATTCTCCTCATAAAATATTTCTTTTTTTCCCCAATAACATTTATTTGCAAAAGCAGGTGACCAAAGGCTACAATTTGCACATCCCTGATCTAGACCAGTTGAATTTTGTTGTTCTATGATTATCTGTGAAACATTATGCCAGAAAGCTGAATTCAATAGAATATTTCTTAATTATAAGTCTGGCAGTCTTAAGGAGTGTTCCTTTTTATTATTGTAAATGAGTATGTTTTTAGAAATGGGATATTGTGAAGTTATCTAAGCCAGTATGTGGTTTACATTTATTCTATTTCCATCTGCTGATATCAGTAGGCTTTAATTATTGGAGGTAGGTCATGGCCGTAGACTTTCCATATAACCTCACTGCATGGTAGTATATCAAAATAAAGCAAGTTGCAAACTAAATTCTGCATATTTATAAAGGCATATTCATATATGAGAGCAGGCACAAAACAATCATTCATTTAAAATTCTTACAAGTTCCATGCAACTTCAGCTGTAAGTCTTTTGGGGCACTCCAATAAGCAACGTCCACTTGAGGTTGATGCAGTAATAGTCTAGAGAGGAATATTCTCTAGCATATATTTCCAGTCTTTTTTATGTCATGACAGGCAAAGTCACTGAGGTGAGAGGTGAGGGTACTTGGCCCACAGGTTTTGGTCACCTAAGTATGCACTCAGGGACCCCGAGATTCCAATTCTCCAATACAATCTGAGTAGGGGACTGAAGAGAGTCCCAAATTGTAAACCTCACAGGCTACTGGACGTGGAGGTAAGTAACAGTTGTAGACTTCCCATGTAGGCTTAGATTTGCATATGCCAGGGCCAAGGAACCTATGAAATGTTAGTAGTCAATCCACTTATTTTCGACAAAAGTCATTCTATCATTTAAATATCAGTTCTAACCTTCATATGCCAATTCACACCCTTTAAGCACTTATGACAAATAAAGATAATTAAAGTTTTTATAAAAGCTGCCTCTGGAATGTGAACTCCTGATAAGAGTGTTTAAAATGCTAACTATGTACTTTCAGTATATAATCCTGATTAAAACATTGCACATTTTATCTAATTGCCCATAAGGTGAACTATTATACCAGGCATCACACTATTTATGCAAAAATATTTTTAAATAAATTGTATAGTATATCAAGAGTTAACATTTCATTTATTCATTTGGTATTTATTGAACATTCACTATGTGCCATACATCATGTTAGAACTGGAAGTACTAAGGCATAAAATATGTTCCCTACCCTTAGGTTGTTCAAAGTCTAGTGCTGAGAAATACAGACAATTACTTGTGTTTCTGTGTGCCTTTGGGGGTTGGGTGGGTAATGCAAACCTGGAAATTGTGCATATAATAATTCAGATATGGGTCGTGTTATTATCTCTGTGCAAATGAGTTTCCAGCTTTATACACTGGCAGTCGTCCTCGGATCTTCCAGATCTCTTGGCAATGAATAATATGACTCCATGACTTTTATGTTCACCTGCCCACAGCTTTTAAGCTTCACCCCTCCCTTTTGCTCTCTCTCTTGTTCAAGCTTGGATTTGTCTTTCAATGGCACTGATGGAAATTTCAGATCATAAGATCTTGCCTGCACATGGTGTTCCTCAGCTTGGTCCAATTTTCTCTCACAAATAAAAACCACAAGCTTACTTTTGTTTCCTCTCACAAGACATTTTAGTCTAGCTTGGGAGACCTGAGTGTTCTTGAAATCCTAATAGTGTAAATAACTCCTTGTATATGTGATATATCATTGATATTCAAACTAAATTTTGGGTGAGTGTACAATCTAAAGGAGCCAAACTCAGAGAAATGGAGAGTAGAATTGTGACTGGAAGGATCTGGAAGGTACGGGAAATTGGGAAGGTGTTGGTCAATGGGCACAACTCCCAGCTCTAAAATGATTGTGGATCTGAATCCGCAATCATCCTGCCTTATTCTGGTTCCTCTAGTTGTTTAATTAACTTTTCCTTTGGTGTGGAAATACTAAGAGGCACCTCAGAATATCTCCTGGGTTCCAGATGTAGTCCTCCTTGCTTCCATTGTAGAGCAAATCACCTTTATTGGTGATTTCAGTCCATAGATGAGCGTCCTCTTTTTCAGCCACTCGTTCAGTGGTGTGAGGAGTGCAAGGTGCCCAGGAGGCAGCCTGTGGTCGGCTGGAATCTAAGACGGACCCCACAATTCCTGCTCCTGGTAGATATGCCTGCATATGTTCCTGTTCTGCATAGGGCTTGGTAAATATAATTAGCTGTCACTCTCTTGATTATGTTATATACAAAAGGAAATTTGCAGGTATAATTAAGTTCCTTAATCGGTTGACTATAACAGAAAGAGAGATTATCCTGGATGGGCCCCAGCTTATCAGGAAAATCTTTTCAAAGCAGAGAGGACAATTGCAAGGAGAATTCTCTTACTGGTCTGGAAGAAAAACAGCCATTTTGTTGAGAGGAGGATTCTGAGGGCGAGGACCTTAGGGTGATCTGTGGGGGCTGAAAGCAGTCCTCTGCGCACAACAAGGAAAGAGGGTTCAGTCACACAGCTGCAGTGAACTGAACTCTGCTAACAACCACATGAGCTTGGAGAAGATCCTGAGCCTCAGAGAAGATCATGGCGCGAGCTTAGCAGCCAGTGCTGAGATACCTGAAGCACAGTGCTCAGCTAACCTCTACCAGACCTCGTCCACAGGAACTGTAAGGAAAACAAATTTGCTTTGTTTTAAGCCCAAGACAATTATTCTGTTTGCTGTATGGGTCTGACCTAATCATGGGAGCATGTAAGAGAAGATATTGAGGTCCAGAAAGGAGCAGTAATTGCAGTTGTTGTCCTGTTGGTTTTGAAAAATAATCTAACGCATGTGGAAAGGGTCCCTGGCAGGGAACTGCTGTAGATTATAAGGATAAAAGGTCTTTGTCCTACCTACACCCATAGGGAACCGAATGCTGCCAACAAATGATTTTGGGAGCTAAACATGAGCACTTTAGGTGAGATGACAAAGCTGGCTGACCCCGTAAGCAGAGGACTCAGCTAAGTGGTACCTGATCCGTGGAAACTGTGAGAGAATAAATGTGCATTATTTTTTAACAGTTAAGTTTGTGGTAATTTGTTACACAGCATGGAAACTTAATAGACATATTTACATGATCATATTGACATTTTAAAAGGAGTCTTTGGTATGAGGTGAGAAATTAGAAGGATATATGTATGTTTTCTGTAGTGCCCTAACAAATTACCATGAACATAGTGGCTTACAACGTCACTTTCCTGTCCTGTATTTCTATAGGTCAGAAGATGGATACAGACCTCACTGGACTAAAATCAAGGTTTCAGTGATTTGTTTGTTTGTTTGTTTGTTTAAAATTATGGAGAAGTACTTGTTTCCTGACTTTTCCAGTTTATAGAGGCAAACTACATTCCTTGATTTCTGGCCAGTATCTCCATTTTCAAAGAGAGTAATGTTGCATCTGAAGGATCTCTCTCTCTGACATTTCTCTCACACCTTCCTCTCACAACATCCAAGAAATGTTCTTACCTTTAGGGACTTAGCTGCTTAGATTGGGTATTCTAGAAAATCGGGATGATCTCTCATCCCAAGTTCTGTGACCTTAATTTGCAAGGTCCCTTTGCATTCAGGGGAATATTTCCATGGGTTGCCTTACTCAGAAGACCATTAAAAGCCTAAAAAGCCACCAAGGGCTCCAGGACTCCTCCTTCCCTTTGACCTGTCTGCACAGCTCTATAGAAAACCTGCTCCTGGTGCCTTCCTGTCACTACAATGCCCTAGAAGATACACAGGTGAATATGACCGGTAACATGCGGCGTAACATGGTGGAGTGAGATGATACAGTGAAGGTTAGAAAAACATATTGATTGGGGAGAAAAATCTGGAAACAACTCAACTCGTGGTTAAGAAGACAGCTAAGAGGTCTGGACTGTAATAGATAAAAAATATAAGAGGACGAATAGCAGGGGACATAGACAATGAAACTGAAAGAGAAGATGTTTTCTACAAAGTAGTCAAGATGTTGATATTGCGGAGAGATAGTGTCAGACAAATCACAATTTCCTTAGTTTTTATATTATAAATAATCACAAAGCCTTCATTTTTATATTAAGGACAGTTGATCTGTTCAGTGGAGGTATGAAAAGCAGCTGCTGGCTGGAGGTGGGTTGGGAGAGGAGGTTTTGCTTGGGCCAAAGAAATTTATATCTTCTCTTGTAAAAAAGTGTCAAATAACTTTGGCAATCATGATGAAAATTAAGGTTTTAGTCACTGTTTTCCATACGGGTGTATACTTTTGATTTTTCACTTTAGAATTCAAAATAAATGATGGGAAAGTTAACTGAGATAAATACACGGTAGTATTCAAGGGAAAAATGTTGAGCCATTTCTTTGGCATCCTTATTAGTATGGCCAAGATGAGTGTTTTAAGTGTAAATTTTAATTCAGATTTTGCATAAGTGGGAGTTGCAATTATTTTCTTACACAAAGGGGTTCCTACTTTGAAAAAATAACTTCTAATTACGTTCAGTTTAATTTGAATGTAAATGTGTTCCTGGCATTAGGACCCTGCTGAATCTAACACCTGCTGTCTCAAAAGGCTAATCATTTGAAGCTGCTGCAGCTTGAAAAAGCCCCTTTTCATAACTCCTGTTTCTGAAATGGCCATTTTTTTGAAGCTCACAAGTTTGAAATACCATTTTTTTCCTGAAAAATTAAAAGATTTTTGAAGACAAGCTACTACATCACCAACATAACATTAAAAAACAAAGTTCCTTGAAATATTTCAGTTTTACTTATTTAAAAATTTTATTTTTCTGACCCAGCGATTCTTACATTTCAGTTTTAAAGGTGAAAATTCCTTAGTCTTCTGCTAAATGTTAATGAGGCATAGCCTCTGGGCTGATTAAGAAGATAAATTTGGTTTAACTTTCTCCCTAGTTACTAAGGAGGTTATTATATCTGAAAACACATTCTAATCCCATAGAAGAAAAGCATATTCTGTCTGTTAATGTAAGTTGGCCCTAGAGCTTGTGAATCAACAACACTGCCATTGTTAGGTTAGAAGTTGTTGATTCCTGTTATGCCTATTAAAGTCTCAAGAGTCACCCTATTAACAGGGAATGGTTTTGTCTTAGCTATCCCATGGATGCCAGCAGGTCCCTACTAGAATGTTTCTGTCTTCAAATCTGATTTCTGATTTCAAATATCTTCTAATAGGAAAGGCAGTAGCAGGCTACAAAATAACATGAAATTTACTTGTTCTCAGGTTGTGAGAATTTTGACCTGAGACCTCTGAATATATTTTTTTCTTTTGGTATGAAAATACCATCATCAAACTTGTTATTTGTGTAGAATTTGCCGTATGTTAGTCATTGTTCTAAATGCTTTAAATGTCTTTATTCATTTGATAGTTGCCTAATAACTTTCTACATATAAGTCACAACAGCATACTTATCCTTTTAGTTAGTGTATATTTTCTATGTGTTAGCTATCTGTTGCTGCATAAAAAGTTACTACAAAATAGCAGTATAAGGCAGCAGATATTTTCTTACACAGTTTCAGATGGTCTGCTTAATTGTGTGATACTAACTCAAGATCTCTCATAAGGTTGTAGTCAAATGTCAGCCCCAGTCATCTTGGCTGGGGCTAGAAGTATCTATCTCCAAGATGATGCAATCACATGACTTCAGTTCCTGGCTAAACGGACCTTTCCATAGTGCTGCTCACAATATGGCAGCTGAATGTTTTCTGTAGCAAGTGATGCGAGAGAGAAAGATTGAGAGAGAGATGGAGAGAGAGAGATGGGAGACAGAGCCTAAGACAGATCACAGTTACTTTTGTAATTTTCTGCCAGTTTCTATTAGTTACACAGACCAAACCCTGGTACAATGTGTGAGAGAACAGCAAAAGGAAGAGCATAACAGAAGACAGGGATCTTGAGACGTCATCTTAGATGCTGACTGCCGCATCATAACTGGTATAATGTCTGAACATAACTGAGAGAAACTTTGCCTGAAAATTGCATTGAAAAATAATGAAAGTTGCACTTCATAGAATGTACTTCAATGTTGTTCTTAACTATCCTATTCTGTGCATGTTTTATCAATGATTTAATGTAACAATGTTATTTTATAATAAATAATAGGAGATAAATGGATTTTCAAATACTGTATTTCTGTATGTTTATAATAGATAAAATTTAAGTAGGGGTATATAGAAACAATAAGACCCTATAACACACACACACACACACACACACACACACACACACACTCAATTTTTTTCTTTTCTTCTATACTATCTGCCATCAAATAGGAATAATAAAAGGTGTTACAGAAACTAGGTCTGCTTTAAATCTAGGACACCACTTACACAATGGGATAAGTTAGATGATTAAATATAAACTCGACTTTTGGTTAGAAGCTTTGGAAACTTAAAGTAGAGATCTACTTTTTCTCTCCTTAACTGTTTTGATTTTTTAGCATGAATACACAGGACTCTTAAAATTGCTGACTTCCTATATTATGCTGTTGGAGTTAGTAGGGAATAAAATGATTATACAGTGAAAGGCAGTAACTGAAGATAAGACAATAAATGGATTAACCTTAGCCTTGTTTCATTTAATTATATCCATTAATATGAACTATTATAGCCCTAGGGATTTTTTTTTCCAGATCACCAAAAAGGAGAAATAATTTTGACATTCAAGTGACTAAGAGCCATTTCTCCTAGTGATAATTGTAGATGGATTTGAACAACTTTAAATGGTTCTTCCCCACGGGCAGGGCTTTTCTGGCCTTTTGCATGAGGGTCTCTTCTTTGCAGATAAATCTGTTCCTGTAGATGATTAGGAAACTGATTATTTTAAAATACATTTGATATTAATTAAATCAGCTGGTAATGGCTGTCACGTAGAATTAAAAAAAAATTCTATAGACCACAAAACACTGATCCCTCTCCTTTTTTTTCAGTTGTATAATATCATCTAGACTTATGCAAGCAGGATGAGAGAAACCTTTAGAAGTCAGATGTAGATTCAATCACCAGTCTCTCCCACTATTTCCTTGCTGGCTGCAAATATTAAGACCACTTAAATGGATATATTCAGAGGCCATTTATTCAGAGCTTGTCACAGCAAAGACATCAGTCATTATCACCTGGGGTTGGCAGAGATTCAAAGGCAGATAAGGAAGTAGGGAAGTCTTCTAGTACATTCTGATTGGGAAGAATAGGGACTAGAAAAGCTGGTCATTAATCACTAAGCTCAGACTGTTCTGGGCTGATGATTCTGGAGGTTGATATTCAGAGTTCTGTCGTCACATATGTCCCTTTGTGATGTCAGCTCCTCACTGGAATCTTAGAATTGGGGCAACAAATTCCCACTTATCCATCAGACACTTTAAGCACAAGCACAGAGCCAGATTTTAGGAATCTATGAAAGCATCGGAATTAGAAAAGAAATGTTGGATGCAAAACATCAGAGAGAATCTAACCAAATAAACAACATTTAATCTGGTCCACAAAGTCTAATATTATGCTAGTTTCATAATTTGAAAACAATATTCGGGTTAAATTTTTTTCTCAATTGGCAGTAATTGCATAGAAAAATCATCAATTATAATTAAATGATGGGCAGGTAAGTAAAATTTTTTAAAAGCAAATTTATGTCATTCTATGTACAAAATTATAAAGTGAATTTAATGAGTTTGCTATGATAAGGGGTGAGGTTTCCCATAGCTGGCCTGCACCCCACATGGTGGGGGGAACCACCAGCACCACCTGCAATGAGGGTTCAGCTTATCATAAGGATAATAGTTAGGGTACACTTTCAAGTGGCCTGGACTGATTCACTTAACTCTAGTTAAACTAAAAATTCTGCCATAATCAGGCATCGTTATAATTTAGATTGTGGAGGAGGAGCCTTCTGGGATGCTTTGAATGCATCAGAGTGGCAAAGACATATTGTGCAGTTAATTAACCTCACAGAAAGATGAAAGAAAACTACCCAGCAGCACAAACTTGACTTATGTTTATTTTTGTATTTGTGCTTTTGTCCTCATTTGGTTTTTGTCTCCCCAGCCCACTGCCATATGCTGCTGGGACTCAGCTGTAATTATCCTACCCATAGACAAAACACAAAGTGAAACACAGCAAATAGAAACTTCACCACCACAGTTCTAGGGCTCTGCTTTAAGAAAAGTGCATGCACTTAGCATGAGACGGAACTTTCAGTGAAAAGGATATTGAGACTTTTTCTACACCTACAAGTATGGCCACAAACAATCCAAGATATGTACAGGTGAACCTATATTGAACCCCTTCCAGACAAGAAAAAAATAATTTAATCCACCCCACCTGCATGTTAGAAATAATTGGCTTCTTTAAAAAATTCAGTGCTCGGGGCCTCCCTGGTGGTGCAACAAGTTAAGCTCAGCGCTGTGGAGCTGTCAGGGTGGCTGGCTGCGGGGCAAATTCGATGCCCGACTGGGGTGCTTCCCACATGGCACAGGAGACCTCTCCTTCCTTGCCCGCTGCTCCCCTCAGCAGTGTATTTCGGTCGATCTGCCTGTTCTGCTTCCCACTTTGTCTCTGGTGAACCTTCTCACTGCCCCACACCTCTGGCCTGCACCCCAGCTTGTATGCCAAAATAAATAAAATTAAAAAAAAATTATGTGCCCTTCTCCACTAGGACCATATACATAACAAATTCTGAAGGTAGGACTCAGGCATTAATATTTTCACATCTATTACATATATAGGCAATTCTAATATGCAGCTAGATTAAAAGCCACTGAATTATAATTTCTCTATATTTGAGGAAATAGTATAGTTGTGCATATTCTCCATGGATGTTCTCATTTGGAGTAATTTTATTGATGAGTAATTAGTAGTCACTCTCCTATGAAAGAGTTAGTGAAGATAAACTATTCCGTTAATTTTTTTTTTTTTCGAAACAACACAGGGTTGCAGAATTTAAGCTTCATTGAGTGAAATTTCAGGTCCATTTCTTTTTCTATTTTATATTGGTACCTGAGACTCCTGGAAATTAAAGTTAATTGTCTTGACTAAAGAGGTTATTTTGACCAAAGAGAGGGGATCCTTTCAGGTTTTCAGTGGTTTGATCCATGTGGTGTTTTTACAGGTCTGCTCTGTTTTAAGACACTTAGCGAATAGATTAGAAGGTGATAATTTACACGTTTGCAAAGGTCCAATTTGGAAGCCAATAACCAGGAATTCCATTTTTTCTTGATGATAAATAATGTATACTTCGTGCTCCATTTTTTACTAACTCATTTCAGATTCAGAGAAAAAATTTACCAACATTTTTTTTGTCTGACAAACAGAGAAAGTTTTATTAAACTTAAGTCAAACACAGCCAGGAATTATTAAGAAAAAAAGAAGGCCACACTCTAAAGCAAACTGTAGAGCAAAACATGCAATTGTATGATAAAAATTTTCTACCTCATATGTCATCAGGGAAATGCAAATTAAACCAACAATGGGATACCATCACACACATTACCATGGCCAAAACAGAATGCCAGCAACACCAAATATTGAGAAGTATGTTAGGCAAAAGGAACTCTCATTCATTGCTGGTGGGTATCAAAAATGGTATAGTTGTGTTGGAAGAAACTTTGACAAAACTAAACTTATTATATGATCCAGCAATCATCACACTTCCTGGTTTTGACCCAAAAGAGTTAAAGGTATGCCCCACAAAAAGCTGCACACAAATGTTTATAGAGTTTTGTTCATAACTAACAAAAGTCATATTCAACTAAGATTTCCTTCAGTAGGTTAGTGGGTTAAAAATGGTAATAAATCCAGTCAATAGACTACTCTGTAGTACTAAAAAGAAATGGGTTATGAAGCCATGAAATGACATAATGAACATTTAATGCTTGTTGCTAAGTGAATTTGAAAGGGCTACGTACTATATGATTCCAAGTCTATGCTATTCTGGAAAAAGCTGAACTATGGAGATGGAAAATGATCTGTGGTTACCAGGGGTGGAGGAGGGAAAGGATAACAGGGAAGAGAATACAGGATTTTTAGGACAGTGAAAATACTTTGTGTGCTACTATAATGCTGACTATTTATGTCACATAGACTTACCCAAATCCATAGAATGTATACCACACAAGTGAAGCCTAATATATATATACATAAACTATGGCATTTTGGATGATTATATTGTCTTGATGTAGGCTGATTTTTTGGAACAAATCTACTATTTTGAGTGATGTTGACAATGGGGGAGGCTATGCATGTGTAAGGGCAGGGGAGTGTGGGAAATCTTTGTACTTTCAAATCTGTTGTGAATCTAAAGCCGCTCTAAAAAAAGAAAGTTTAAAAAAACACTATGCTAATAGTAATATAGATGATGAGGTGCACTTTTTCAAGATTTTGTTGGATTTTGCTTTGCTTTTTGGACAGAAAAGTTGAATCTGATTTCAACATTCTTAAAATCTTACCAAAAACAAAACAAAACAAAAAAATTCACTAGTTTTAACAGTGGATTTATTCCATTTTGGGTTGTAACATTGTCAACAGAAGTAAAATCCTATAGATTAGAATTAAAATGCAGGTGCAAACACTTTTTAATAATTATTTTTGTGGCTCCTCTCTTTGAGTTTACAACTTCAAGCAATGAAAGAATATACCTAAGTTATAAAGTTGAATTGACATGCACTTGCAATGGAGCATACAACTTTTTGAAAGTGAAGTACGTCTAGCCACCATGGCCAAAATCATGTGCTTGCTAAAGTTGAAAGGGATATCTGCCTTTTAGTATAGAAAAGAAACTTGTAGGAAAGAAGTTTTTTCACTTAGAGAATGCATACTTCTCTCTCTCTCTCTTTTTTTTTTTTTTTGCCTGAAGGGTCTTGGCATCATCAAGGTATATATTTGATCAAAACCTTTACTATGAGATCTTTTGTTCTAAGCGAGAGGACTTTTTAAAAGGAATGTCCAAATAGTCTATATCTCAAAGTCAAATATAAAGTTGCTAAGCTATTTCAGGTTATATGTCAGCTTGCACTATGAACTAAAAATAAAATAATAAAGGGTTTCGTGACTTCTCCAAAGAATAAAGATGAAAACTGAAAGCAGATTGAAAACTTGGGGAACATTAATGTCATAAAAGGGATGTAAAGAATTGACTAACTTGGAACACAGAGGCAAGTGCTTTGCAATCTTAACAAAAGCAGATGAGAGGCAAAAGATATATGCTGAATGGATGGAGTTAGACACTTCCAAGGACAGGACTTGCTACAACATTTGCAAGGTTCAATGCAAAATGAAAAGGTGGGATATCTTGTTAAAGCTTTATTCATATTTCAAGGTGGTGGTAAGTGAGCATAAAGCTAATTTCAAAGGCATCCTGTGTGTGAATCCCTGAATGACTGTGTAAGTTCCAGCTTGATGAAGCCAGCCCTACACCCAAAAATTGTAGCTTGTCAAAGTTATGCATAAACAGTTTTGGCTAAATTAGAAAGTTTTGTTTGATATCCAATTTTACTGACCTCTGAGTGTTTAGGCTCTTGTAGAGTAAGGTGTTTGCAGTTTATTTCTAGGTTGTAGATAATTATGGAGAGTTTGGTGGAGTGGGACAGTGACAGAAAGTATTAGGAAACTTCACACTTAATAGTGTGAAATCAGAGCTGTGGGATGAATTGCAATAGACAAAATACTGATGGTAGTATAATAAAAAAAAAACTATTTCAATAGCCTAGAAATAAGGTGGAAAATGCTTGAGCCAGTGCTCTGTCAGAAAAAACAAAAGGTATACATTTGATGTGGAAAAATCAGAATCATCTCATGTTACTGCCAAATGTAAATTGATATAGATCCATTTCCACAAATGCTAAACACAGAGATACTACATGGTCCAGTGATTTCACTCCTGGAGGGAGATCCAAAAGAAATGAAAGCATGTATCTACATAAAACCTTGCATATGAATATTCGTAATACCATTCTTCATAAAACTGGAAAGTGGAAACGCCCAAATGTTCATCAACTGTGGAATGATAAAAACAATATTGGGTACATCCACACAATGGAATATTATTCAATATAAAAAGGAAGAAGCACTGATACATGTTACAATGCAGATGAACTTTGAAAACATTATTCTAAGTCACAGAAGTTAGACACAAGACCACACAATGTATGACTCCATTTGTATGAAATGTCCAGAAAAGGCAAATTCATAGAGACAGAAAATAAATTAGTGTTTTCCAGGAGCTGGAAAGAGCAGGGTATGTGGAGTGACTGCGAATGGGTTTTGGGTTTACTTTTGTAGTATTCTAATTATGAAATTAGATGGCAGTAATGGTTGTATGGTTCTAAATCTACTAAAAACTACTGAATTGTTTGCTTTTTAAGGGTGACTTAAATGGTATGTGAATTGTATCTCAATAACATGCTATTTAAAAAAGTGATCAATAAGTTAAAATTATCAAATTGAATAATTTCAGTATGTGTAATTTGTAAAAGTCAAATGATTTATACAAGGAGTAGGATAAAAGGTAGAAAAGAATCTGTCAAGTAAAGGGGAGAATGCTTGACAAAAGTTGTCACACACAAGCCTAGAGAAGGAATTTCTAGAGGTCAGTTTTGCATAGTGTCAATGCTGCAATTATGAAGTTATTATTGTCCTCAAGAGTAGAGGAGGAGGCAGCTCTAATTTCTGGATGAAAATACTTGGCAAATGATCTTATGTGACATTATATTGGTTAAAGTATAGAGAGTTAAAAACACTGTCTTCAATGCTACATAGGAAGCTCAGAAAAGAATATTATGTTGTATTCAACCTCTGGAGATGTTTTGGTTCATCCAAACACAAAGACACACAAGATAGTAATGTATTATTTAAGATAAATTACCAAGTTAATTTCTTTATAATGTAAGCCAAGAAATTCAATATGCAATACCTGACCACAAGCTTATTCTCTCTCTTTGTTTCTTTTTTTTTAGCTTAGAATGTTGGAATAGATGTATATGCTTTTTGCATCCTTTTCTTTCAAAGGAGAAAGAAAAATATTTTAATGCAAACAACAGACATTTCCCCCATTTAATCTTTGCTATTATTTTATCATTTACAATAAATGGTTCAATAAAAATGAAATATGATCTTTGCTGTCATGCTGTGGGTTTCTTCTGCTATTCTCTAAGCATTGTGTTGCATACAAGTCATTTAACTTTCCCCTAAGGTCTATTGGTATTAGGTGGAGATCTTGATTGATAACTGTTTATACTCGACACTAAACCTTCTTGTGTTTTGCTTATTTCTAGTAAATGAAAGCAAGTCCCTCTAGACCTTGAGGCAACATTTAAATCAGTGTTTTACCTCATGCTGCACTATCTTGCCTCTCGCTGATCTAACACTGCCACAGCAAATGCTCTTTTTCTAGCACAGCCAAAGTGATCAAGCAAGTTTAATTGCTTCAAAGTAATGCAGTTTAATTTATACTTTTATTGGCTAATTTCCAGTTCTAGCAGTGGATAGCTAAATCTGGTAGTAGAAGCATTTGTTAGACACAAGTCACTTTAATCCTAGTGCTTATATTTGGTCTTTTTGTTTTGTTCATTAAAGAACACAAATACAACATGTTCTGTCACAGTGCCACCAAATAAAAATGTAAACCTGGGCAGTCTTAAAAGACCTTTCATTTATTTTGATTCTATCTTATCTTTTTTATTTCAGACCCATTGGGGCAGTAGAACACAACCAAAAGACAGAATTATACAAACACTTTCGTATCTTTTTCATAAAACCATTTAGTTCAACATGATTTGTCTGAAAGATGAGTATTTCAGAAATACGTTCCGATAGAAATCAATAAGGGTGTCAAATATAATAAATGTAGGAAAGAAAATAGCATTTATCAAAAAGAATGCTTACAAAAAAGAAGATAAAGAATTTGCAATGATTTACTACTAATGTAAGATAATCTGTTTTTAATGTTAGTAGTGTTGAATTTTATTTTCACTTTATCAGGCGCTCCTTTTTTTTTGAGCTCCAGAGAGTACCCATTGTTCATTTGATGTGATATTATTTGATTTCTAGAAAAGAATGCACTCAATTTTCTGGATCTAAACTGAGACTTGGCAGAGTTTATCTCCTCAAAACTGAAGTGTATACTATTTAGAACATCGTGCAAAAAGGGAATTAACTTTCTTTTGCCCTTTTCTTACAATTGGATATTTATTTCTAGTCACGTAGTTAGTAGATGTTTTCTTTCCTTAACTGCTTCTGGGGACAAAGGGGTATGCAAGGAAGTGAGAACAGTGGTTCAAACCTGGCCTTGAAAGTTTTGAAAATATAAGAGAGACCCAAAATATTCTTTTACTATTGTTTTACTATTATTATGGTTGATATTAATTTATTGCAACTTTCTAATTATTTTTTTAAATTGAGGTAAATTGCAGCTATAATACTGTATAGAATTTAGGGGAATAGGGTCACACCTCCTTAAATATATCACCACACCACTCTCACCAGCACAGTACCCCTACTCCTTTACCCTAGGCCATTGTACCCTTTTACCCTTTTGTTCTCCCCCTTCTAGTAGCCTCCCTTCTGCAATCCTATTTCTAGTGTTTGATACACCAAAAAATTAATATTTTGTTCATTCAGAACCAGTTTCTTTAGAAGCAGAACTCTTTTTTGCTATTGATTTTGGTAATGGACTGACCAACACAATAGACTGTTTCCTTAAGCAAATCTCTCTCTCTCTATCTATCTATCTATCTATATATATATCTTTTTTTTCTTTTAAAGATTTATTTACTTTTGCATACAAGCTGGGGTGCAGGCCAGAGGTGTGGGTGGTGACAGAGTTCACCAGAGACAGAGCGGGGAGCAGAACAGACAGATCTACCGAAATACACTGTTGAGGGGAGAAGGAGGTGAGGCAGGAGAGGTCTGCTGCGCCATGTGGGAATCTCCCCAGCCCGGCATTGAACTTGTGCCACAGCTGCCAACAGCTCCACAGCGCTGCGCTTAACCCGTTGCGCCACCAGGGAGGCCCAGATAAATATATCTTAAAAGTCTATAAGCAGTATTCATTAAAGGGTAAACTCAGCAGGCCTATGGTTTCCAAATTCTGCCCATTCCAAATGTCTTCAGTACTGGCCCTTGACTGGCTCCTTAGAGATAAACTCAGTGCTCTTGGAATAGCCAGCCTTATAAAAGTATCTCTGGGCCATGGGCCATATAAATAGTTTATGCCAACAGTGTAATTTATAGTAATTGCCTGCTTTTCTTTGCCAGGCTGTGTGGTATCAGTTTGACCTCAAAGATGCTGGAGACTCAGTAGCTAAGCTCAGTCATCATGTTAGGAACCAAGCTGCCTTAGCAGCTTGAGTGCCTGCAGGAGCGGTGGGGCCTCTTATCCCGCTGCTCCAGAGTCAGTTTTGGCAGTTGCTCCTGCCCAGTCACTGCCATTTTTTGTATGGACCAATCAGGTGCTAGGAGCTGATGGGTCGGTCCAATCAGCTCCAGGATTGAACATGGTCCAATCAGACTTATGGATGGTACTCTGGGAGAGGATATAAGCCAGGACTGGAGGAACCGAAGAGAGGAGAGAAGGAGGAAAAGAGAAAGGATTGAACTGAAGAGGGGGAAAAGATTGAACCGAACAGGAGAAGACACGACACGACCAGCCCCCAGGAGAAGAAAGACGACGGTTCCAGACTCTGAAGAGAGAAGAGAGAAGTCAGTTCCTGGCCTCTGAGAAGAGAAGAAAGAAGAAAAGAAGCACCAGCAGCCGCCCTCCGAGGAGGAAGAGAAGCCGAAGGACTCTGCAGAGACTGGGCCTCCGTTCCTGTCTCTGACGCAGCCTGAAAGGAGCCCCAGATGCCTGTGCCTGGTGTCTCAGAGGCCTGTTTGTTGGTCTAACCCAGCACCTCCCAAGGAGCTGCCGTCCCCGCTGCGTTCTGAGCGAGGCGGCCGCCACCTGAGGCTGCAGTGAGCTCTCTGTTTCCCCCGTTTGTACAATAAACCCCATGTTTGCTGTTGTTGTTCCTGTAGCCTGAAGTCTCCTGCAATTGTGCGCGCGGGTGAGAAACCACAGACAGAGACCTGTCCTCTCATCAGGCACTGTCCCTTGTTGTATTTGGCCTTTTGGCCTTTTGGCCTTTTGGGGCTTTTTGGTGGCTCTTGCTGCAGAGCCTGGGCATTTGAGGCCCCTTCTGCCCGATTTCAGTTGGCGACCGCGGCAGGACTAGACACCCTGAGTCCTGCCCGATTTCAATCAGAGGCTCCCGTCCCCACCATTGAACCGCAGCTAAAACTCTGGACAAGAGGCTGGATAAACTTCACTGTTTGGCAACAATTTGACCATTTTGTCATACGTGATACTGGGAGAATTAAGTTCTGTCCATGTGAGTTCACTGAGAGAGTACAGGGAAAAATCTGTGTCTGGTTTCTCCTGGAATCCACCCTGTGCCCTTTTCCTTGCTGGTTTTAATCTGCAATAAATGTGCTATAATAAACTGTAAGTTTAAGAAAACTGATTTTCTGAGTTCTGGGAATGCTAGCATGTTATTGAACCCAAGCATGGTTCTGGGGCCCCCCATCACAAGTAGAAATTGGGATGTGTGAGAAGTTGGGACTGGAAGTAGTTAAATCACCCTGGGTAACAATGTGTACTATTTTCGTGTTGTAAGCAGAATAGCATCTCTATGTTATGTTTCCTCTTGAGAAAAGTATCTTTTTCAAAATAGATTTTAATTATAGTGTGATTGCAAATTGTTGCTTTTTTTTTGAGATACATATATTTTTGTTTAAGATGCAGCTTGGAAGAGCTGGGAAGTGAGGCTTATTAAACTGTAGAAAGGATAGGAGTTATGTATTTTATCTTATTTTCAGGGAGAAGCCTCCAACTGGCTTTGTGTGTCTGGCTTTGTGAAGCTCTAGAGATATTGTAGTGTTGACAAGGACATCCGTAGTTCTTAAAGGGGAATAACCCAAACCCTGAAAATGTAAAAGAAGAAAGAGTTGTCCTTTCTTTTGATAAATTCAGAAAGGTGAAATGTGATCAAATCAGCCATCTGCTACTGTACCACTAAAACAGATATTGGGCTATTTCACCTGTGTATTTATTTGTCTGTAAGGGGCTTAGTTTGAGGTCAGACATACAGGGAGCGGTATCTGCTAAAGAGTACATTTCAGTTTCAATCAGGTGGAAGGAAGCAAGTTTTAAGACAGGCGAAAAACCTGGGGGCCTTCGGTTTCCTTTTTCAGATCTCCCTTCTGGAGACGAGATATTCTGGAGAAAGATATTGTACCTATGACTCAGGAAAACAAGTTGGGAGCAAAGCAGGAAGAGAAACCTGCTGGCGGTAGGAAGACCAGCTTGCAGGCGACCCTAGAGGGTGACCAGCAGATTCAGCTCTGGGCACAGTGCTCTAGGAACCAGTTGTGAGAGACTCTAAGAGTATTTTTCTTTGCTGCTCTCCTCAAGTGCTTTGTCAACATAATTTACATGATACAACCCAATTTTCTCTGCTCTGAGAAATTAAGACCTGTGCAGGTCCTCCAGACCTACTCTCCACCGTCTGTTTCTGTTTTGTGCTCCAGGACCAAACTTTCAGGGGGCAGCCTGCTTACTTGCTGGCTTCCATTTGGCTAAGCCATGAAAGACATTAAGAGGCGATCAAAGGTTGGGAGGAAAGACCAAGGTTTTTATTACCCTGGCTCCTTCCCTGCCTGGTTGTAACAGATTGACAGTCTCTCTCTGCCAAGGGCTATGACTCCTTTTAGAGCTGATGTTCTCCAGGTTCAGGTAATTACTCTCTTATTGTTCTTTCACGCCCCTGATTGCAACAGCTCCCACTGCTGTGAGTCCTGGTCTGCGTTATTCCCTGTTGGTGCACCATAACCCTGTCTGACATAATTTTGTAATAGCCAATTGCCCTCTTTGCAAGCGCTGTGCCCTGAAGGACATGGAATGGCTCAGTGATGACATATGAAAGCAAAGCTTGGGCATTCCTGAAAGAAATAAAAATACACTGAAAGAATATTGACATTATGATTTCTGCCCAGAATACCTCCCTTAAAACATCTGTCTTCCTAGTATTCACCTAGTCATCTTCCCGGACTCAGCTGGAGCACCTTTCTATCTCTTGTCCATTTTTCTTTCCTCATTACTCATTTTGCTTTGGCCTTTGTCTATACATGCTTTCTCAGACCTGTGTTATTATGATTATTATCTATTTATTTGTTTGCTTTTACTAAGTAGACCATAAGCTCTTACAGTACTACACCATTATATCTTTTGATTGCTTATACTTTAGAGAATTTTATTTTTGTTTTTATTCATTCTTTCTTTTGTTAGTGAGGTAGACCATTGTTTCATAGTGAGTTTTAAGTGCACTTCAGAAATAAAATGATGAAAGACTGTACCAGAGTGGTAATTATGCAAATTTAAAAGTAGGGATCAATTTAAAAGGTATTGCAGATAAAAACATTAAAATGTAACTTAATTGAAATATTTGATAACTTAATTAAATAAAAAGCAGTTAAATATATAAAATATAAGTTCATATTGCTGTTATCATTAAATACAATATTAGCAAGATGTCACTGTGCTTTCAAAAAGAAAATGTCTTGTCCAAGTTGTGTTGATCTTTAATTACTGAGTTTAACAAGAAATATATTTGTTAATAGTATAGTAATACAGTTACCATATTAATAAATTATATTAATAGTATTTATAAAGTATGTACATAGTACTGAGGAGAAACTGAAAAGGAATGTTAACACATGGCTTCTGACTTCCAGGAGTTGTGACATATTTACTAACATGATGAATAGACAGGAAGCAGTTAAATAATTGTTATCAAAATACAAATAGGTGGATTGAATACAATCAGATACTTGATGGAGACAGATGCTTTCATATTTAAGAAAAGGGAGACTACTGTAACCTAGAAAGGATGTGTAAGGTAAATGAGTCATCAGGTTTTTCTGCCCTCCCATCAATGATCGACCTCTCCCGGCCTACACTCATGCCTGATAGCAGGCACCTGAAAAGGGTGTGGGCATTCGTGAGTGGGCAAACCTAACCTCAGAGACCAGGCTTATAAGCAGAGAAGAAGCAGCGGAAGAAGAAACAGTGGCAGCAGAGGCAGGAGAGAACAAAGCATGGCAGAGGACTGTTTGGGGTGAAACAGACACCATGAGAGAACGCCTGAGAGACGGAGAGAGTGAAGAATTGCCTGCCTCCCAGCCCTCCGGCCCCATTGCCAGCCCTGTCCCTTGTTGCCTCTTTACAAGAGACCATTTAAAAGCCTAAAAAGCCACCGAAGGCTCCAGGTCTCCTCCTTCCCTTTGACTGGTCTGCGCAGCTCCTTAGAGAACGTGCTCCTGGTGTCCTTCCTGTTTCTAAAGGATGGAAAAAGCAAAGCAAATAAACTGAAACTTCAATTGAACTCTGAAGTAAAACATGATAACTGAAATTGAGGGTAAGGGCATTCCAGGAAGGAGTAAAATATAAACTAGCAGGTTGGAATGGGTATCGTGCCATTGGTTGAAGGACAGTGGTCTTGTAAGGGGAGGAAGAGACACCCAGAATGTAATGAGAAATCACTGTGAGAGAAATAGGTTTAGATAGGTATGTTGTGACTTAATACATGGATGTGGAATGCTTGACAAAGCTGTTAGTACTTCACTGACTAGAAGAAGGATGAGTATTGAAATTTTTGGTGGATGAATGAAATGATGTGAAGAAGGTGTTTTAAGAAGATTGATCTCACTGTGGTACGTAAAATTGATTTGCATAGAAAGAAGTTAGAGTTTAATCACTTGGATAGTAATCTGATGCAGTTGTTGTCAGGTGGTAAATATTTGCTCGGGGTCAATGGAATGACATGAAGCCATAATATGAGAAACATGGAGGGAAAAAAGGGAGAACAGTGTTAGAGATGACATCTATTTGGATTTAAATTCTCTGATATTTAAAAGTTTTATGAGAACTGTGGTGAGGTACAACTCCAAGTTTTAATTTTCTTATCAAAAGCATAGTTGCCTCTTGAAAGATGGAGATAATTCAAAGTAAGTCCAGTAGTGTTCTGTTTTTATCATCAGTGCACTTCAAGCTCTTGGAGAAGTACCTGGTACATGGTAAATTCTCAATAAATGTCATATTTCTTGAATGAATGAATGAGTGAGTATTAAATAGTAGCTACTCTCACTGCTCTCATTAATGACTATAAATGGAGTTGGATGATTGATTGGATTGCATAGATGGTATATTTTAAAAAATTCTCAAATTTAAGAATCTTGGTATTTAAGAAGTCATGTGCTCTCCATGAGTGCTCTTAGATTTCATCCAGAATCCTCCAAAATATTGTGCAAAGAAAGCAAAAGGAATCCAACAGACTGAATGTCAATAAGAACAAAAGAGTACAATTTTCTACTTGCCTGCCATCCTCATACTTCTGCCAGGCTTCTCTCGAGGGCACATTACGATGGTGTGTGATGTCTAAGAATGTTTTCATTGAAAACAGATTTTATTACTCTCTGGACTCTAACATTAATTAGCTATGTAACCCAAGACAAGATCTCGAAATCTAGATTTCATTATGGATAAATCCAGATTAGTATATACTGCAAATGGTTAATGTTCTATAAAAAATTGTATTCTACAAAACATGTAAATAAAAGACATAGTCATTATGACTAGCCTTGGATAAGTGGAAGAAGTCAGGCACATCAGATAGAGTATGTGTAAATAAGTAGAACGTGAAATTTGGTTATACAAAAAAATATAAAAATTTGTTTATACCAAAATTTGTTCAAACAAAATTGAATAGTAACACGGAGCATAGGAAAGATTTAGTTGAAATCACAAGGCCATATTTTGGTTACTTTTTTTCTTCAGAAGAATTTTTAATCCTGAGATTTAATTAGAAATATTGAATCTCTTGGTTTTCCAAATGATCTGAACAGTCTCCATCATATGAATAATATTAACCAATCTAGAAATTATCCAATACTCTTTCTGATACAAATGGTTACTAGTGTTATACATGAGGTATATTATGAAACAAATCCTTAGTGTAGTAAATAAGGATTTCCTGACAAAATAAACATAGAACATTAGTGCTCTCTGTCAGAAAGTCTTGACTCAATGTGCCAAAGGTACAAGTGTGTCAAACAATCTTTTAATTAGATTACAGAATGCAGCTATTATATGTCAAATATCTATTGATCCCAGGAAGAAAATGACTTGAGGTTTCTTAAGTATGCTGCACCAAAATTCATTTGACAAGCAATTAACTCCAAATTACTTCCTTGGGAAATTAATATGAGAAAGAATTTTTAGGCATGTAAAAGCACATAATTGACATTTAGGAAACATCTTGATTATAACTTAAAATTTAAAAATATTTATTACCAATGTATTCACAGTTTAGCATTTTGCTCACTAATATGTGTTTACCTGAGAATTTATATGTTGGATTGCAAATGTAAAATTGTTTGATTTCTGGGAAGAAGGAATTTTTCTTCCAGCTATATAAGCCAGTATACAACATGTAAGCATCAACTTTAGTGGTGCTGAAGGAATTTAAAAGGACTCATGATTCTGTTTATGTTGTACCTACTGCAGAGTTAAGGAAGACAGTGCTATGGGCAGAGGAGTAAGTGGTTGTGATGTGGGTAGAATCCAGGCATTGGAATAAGTGAAGGGTACATTTAGTCAGGACTTCTTCTGGGTAACTTTTCATCCTCTTGATGGATTCTGGCAATTTGCTGTAAGAGCCAGACTTTATTATAAGAGGTTAGCTACTGATCTTTCAAGGAAAGCTCAGGTAGTGTTGGTTTCTATAGAATGGCTAAGTCCATTCCTAGGAGATGAAAAGGATGCAAAGACACAAAAGTTGACCAAGCCTGCAGAATAAGATATGTGGGTAGGTGCCTGTGTTCCAGAAATTTCTGACAAAACTACCTTTACCTACCAGGAGACAGAGCTACAGAGAAAACAGGGCACAAAGAAAGACCTTGGAGTTGCAATGGGAGTCTAGGGCTGACATAAATACTGAATCCTTGAATTTGGTATGAGGTTCAGAATCAGATCAAATACCCATTCCAATTTTTCCCTTTAGAGCTTATAACTGACATCAAGAAATGTCTGTTATATGACACTTTGGGCTCTTTTTTTTTAAGATTTATTTATTTATACATACAGCTGGGGTACAGGCCAGAGGTGTGGAGCGGTGAGAAGCTTCACCAGAGACAGAGTGGGGAGCAGAACAGGCAGATCAGAAATACACTGCTGAGGGGAGCAGTGGGCGAGGCAGGAGAGGTCTGCCGCACCATGTGGGATTCTCCCCAGCCAGGCGTCGAACTCGCATCGCTGCTGCCAACAGCTCCACAGCACAGCACTTAACCGCTGCGCCACCAGGGAGGCCCTGGGCTCTTTACTTCTTGTGGGTATTTGTTAATTGATGTTGACATTGAATGATAGCTCCCTTAACACTGTAAATACAATAGCATAAATGACATTGGAGTGCCCAGCAGACTTAGCAAAATTTTAGGGTGGAGGTGAGAGTGATACTCCAAAAGATAATCCTTCTTTGTGTTATTTTTTGGTGGATGATGAATTAATTAAGTGTATTGACAATGTTGCCTACAAGTATTCACAAGTCAATATGACTGCATTAAGATAAAAAGAGATAATAAGCATGATTTTATGCTACCTACAACTATAAATCAAGTTTCTTGGGAGACACTATAGGCAAGAATCCAAGAAAATCTGAGAATTCAGTATTTCAAATATTATGAAAATCAAATATCCTAAGGAGACAAAGGACAGAATAATTGATATAAGAGGAACTAAAATAATGAATAAAAAATGAACAAGAAACAAAGGGGAGGATGGAAGATAGAGAATATTCTCAGCAGTGGTTTGCATGTATTACCATAGTTGAATCACTTTCCAGAGAAGATCTGATCAGTTTACTTATAAGGTCTAGCAGCGAGGATTTAGACAGTGGGAGAGGGAGAAAGAGCAATTAAACAGAACCTCAGACTTACATCAGTCTTTGCCCAGAATACATTTGCAATGCCCATGTAATAAATAAAATAATGCAAGTATTTTGTTAAGAAAATAAAACAAGAAATATGAGTGTGGATTTAGGTGGAGAGGAAGAGTGAAGAGCAGAAAAAAGAATGAAGTCATCTAAAATAGTGTTATACACTAACATCGAGGACTCCACATGGAGTTGGTTCAATTTCTGTTGACCGTTAATCAACTGCACATACCTGGAGACCAGCAATGCTGAAAATTAAAAGCTTCAGGACTGCTGTGAGGGAGGTGATTCATGGCAATATTTTGCTTCTCTCTCCAGGCAAATCTCTATTTATTTCCTACAGAGTTAGATAGTTAGGGTTGACTTTTAAGACAGGCTGTCTTTCCCAATAGATAGCCAATCTTTCCAAGAATTCAGTGTACAGTCTTTTAAAATGACAGTGTTTATACCTGAAGATAGGAATTATATTAGGGATTTGATAGTTCTGGGAATTTTTTTAAGCAGAAATTCCTTTTTCATATTTGCAGACTATGATCATGTCAGTTTATTTCCTGCAAAAGTCTCTGCATTTTAATTGAAAATCTGTGAGAGCAAATAGGATTTGAATAGGAGTTTTTGCATGCATTTTTCTTTAAATTTTCTACCTGAATTTTAAGAAACCTATATAAGCTAGAGGACTTTGAAGTAGTTTTAAAATTATATTTTAAAGAGTAAAATGTATCTAATACTTATTAAACTTATAATTTAAAGCATGCATTTGGCTAAACTTTTGTGGTTTATTACTGAACTGTCCTGCGAAGTGGGTTCTGGAATTGGTAGTTTAGGCTTGGCCAACCTAGCTAGGTAATTATTCTTACAAAAATAAATGTCAGTTTTCTCACTTTGCAAAGTAGAGTTATAGCAGTAGCCATCTCATAAATTTGTTTAGAGGATTAAGCTTTTTGCACAGGAATTTGCACCAAATAGAGTAAGTACCCATTATTCCCTACCTCATCATCTAATAATAATGATAATAATAATAATACTTTTATTATAATATTTGCAATATTATTTTACAGAAGGTGATTTTGAAAATTATAGAGGCTAATTAATTAAACAAAAGTTATTATATTCTACATAGTTTGACTTATGAAAATTATATTGTGTCATTTCACCTTCAAAACAGACTTCTATCCTTTGCCTTGATGAGTTTGCTGTATCTGCCCATGAAAATGCAGCCAGATTCCCATTTTTTGTTGCCTGTGCACATGGCATGGTCTGCTTTTGAGGCACAGCCACAGTAATTGCTGCCAATGCTTCCATCATTATGCAGAGGAAATAGGCTTTAGCAAGTTGAACTGATCTACCTTTCTTGAATGGATTTATCCTAGATAGTGTTTGCTCTTTGAATATAACATGTTTTAAAAAATCTTCAATTATAAAGCAATACAACCCCTTCATAGTCTTTTGAATTGAGTGCATTTTATTCACTTACATAGCTGAGGCAGTAAGCAGAGAAAGAGTAAGTAACTTACCAAAAAGGCTTGTAAAGTGTTGCCCTGGGATTCAAACCCATAGCCTGTTCAGTTCGTGCTTTCTTCTTATCATCATCCCATATCTATATAGATTTGAGAGTGATTCTGTGTACAGAATAAATAGGTTTTATATCGGAACTATATGAAATCAACATATACACTTTCTTGCTATCTTAGGTATGCCTATTGAGTACCTAGTGTGATAAAACAACTGTTCTTTTGTTTTTATGGAGAAAATAAGTCATAACTTTAATATAAAAGAATAGCGAAAATACTATACTGGAATATTTCTTGAATTTTCCCATTTTTCTTTTGAAGTACAATAATAGATACTGAATTAAAAATTGTGCTAAATCACTGTTATATAATTGTACCTATTAAAGCTCAAAAGTGTTTGTATTCGGTTTAAATATAAAAACATTCATGTGGTTTGGGATTAAAGGGCTCAGAATGTAATATCCCTGGGTTACCCATGAAATGCATTTCAGGCTATTCGGATGACAGTAATTCTTCGTTTGGACCAAGCACAGAAACAAGATTTAGATGTGGATCCAACACAGTGGATCTGTATAAGAGGATTTAGATGTTAAATTCAGAAGAGTCATAATTTAGTTATTCTTATGAAATCATGCTATTCATTGTCTTTTTTGGAGCTTGTCTTACTTCTATCTAAAACTACTAACAGATGCTATTATAAGTACCCATAGGAAATACTCATCAGAAAATTTTGTATATACCAAAGCTTGAGTTTTAGACATGTTATGCTTTTAACGAGTACTTTCAACATGTGGTGGAATTAAGATCTTTAGCTCAGGGCACGGTAGAAGTTGCTAAGGAAACACTGTGGGATATAGTATAACATTTCTAAGAGCAGTTTTTAAAATAAAGATAGTATAGAAAATGCATGGTAGAAAGTGAATAAGATCAAGACTGTTTAGGTAAATTCATAGGTTTACTTTTGGGTCTTAGAATTAATAATAGAAACTTTGCTGTAAGAAATGGTTGTTCTGACTGTGAATGTTAAGAATCCAGAGAAAGGTTAAGTATAAACTAAAGAACCTCAACTGAAGCATGATGAATAGTTGGGACAATTAGATGGATAATACTGGTGACTTTATTGTTGGTTTTAGACTTTATCATTAGGGTGTTATTTTAATGTCTGCCTTAGTATAAATATATGTTTCGGTTGAGTTTTTTTGAGTTTCACCTCTCTTCCTCTCTAAATAAGGGCAATTTCTACAGTTCTGCTTTGGACTAAGCCTATTTGTTGGGGTATTCACTTTGAAATATTTTATTTATTCTTTGATAAAAATCTTCGAAAGATTTAATTAACTGCCATTTCTTAATATGAACTTACTTGAATACAGTTAAGTGCTAAAGTCACATCATAATTTTATATAGGATTTCAGAATATAGTAATTTTAATTGAAATGAATATTAAATGAAAAACTAGGAAATTACTTGCTCTCTTTGGATGTTCATTATGGCATCATGCCACCTAGGTTATGCCTAGCTTCTTTTGTAGCACCTAATGCCAAACCATAAAGAACAATAGAACCAAATAATGGCACATAGTGCCAAAGCATAAATAAACACAATTGGTGATGCAGCCTTATGGAACTTAACCAGTTAGATGAACTTATGTTTAATTCTTGGATGTAAAGTTAGAGTGAATATTACAAATCTTCATCTTAACTTTAGGTATTTAATGATGAAATAGACATCGATACCTGTAATATTATAGGTGGTTTTGACTTTTAACTAATCCTGCTTTCATTTTGAAAAATATCAGTAGTAAATAATTGAGCACTATGAGAATGTGATAAAAGAAAAATGTCCTAATTCAAAAGTGGTTATCATAGTCTCACAATTTGTAGAACATGTTTCTCTAATGCTTAGATTTAAATATGCAAAAGTAGCCATTAAAGTACTTGTGGTATTTTGTTTATGAAAGAACATTTGGTATTTAAATATAGATTACTTTTATTAAATTGTAATTTTAATTCATATTTTTTCCTTGTAAAGGTAACTTTGTTTTATCCGCATATCAGTTTTGTAGGTAGATATACAGTACTCCTTGGACTTAGTTCTTTGTTTCGCTACTTTGAAATCATCTCTTAAGAAAATTCTATCCTTGAAAGATTATTTTGCTTCTTTTTTTGTTAGATAACAATAGACCTGCATGTATCAATATATTTTTAATAGTATATCTTTATAACTCTTTTCTCATTCCTTCACATTTAACAAATAACTTTGCTTAAAATGAAGTATGCAGATCCTAACTTATCCCCTTTATTTTTACAAACTTTATTTTGAGGTTATTTTAGATTCACAAGGAGCTGTGAGAAATAAGAAAGATGCCCTGAAATCTTTGCCCAGTTTCCCCCAGTGGTAACATCTTACAAAGCTCTAATATAACATCACACAAAACTCTAATATAACATCACAACAAGGATGTTGACATTGATTCAGTGAAGGTATGGAATTTTTATATCACATAAGGATCCTTCAAACTGCCCCTTTATAGCCATATCTACCTCCCTTCTGCCCCCACACTCCCCTTAAACCCTGGGAACCATTCATTTGTTCCCTGTTTCTATCATTTTGTGACTTCAAGAAAGTTATATAATTGCAGTCATACAGTATCTAACCTTTTGGATTGTCCTTTTTCATTCAGCATTATTCTCTGGAGACTCGTTGAGGCTGTTGGGTGTATCAATGGTTTGTTCCTTTATGGCTGAGTGTTTCTTCTTGGTGGAGATACACTACAGTTTTAACCACTTCCCTGGTGGAGGATGACTGGTTTGTTTCCAGTTCGAGCTATTATGAACAAAGCTTCTATGAACATTCATGCATAGGTTTTTGTATAAGCCTAAGTTTGAATGTCTAATAGGACTGCTCATAAGGACAATTGCTGCATCATATTGTAATTGCATGTTTAATTTGATAAGAAGCTGCTAAACGACTTTATTTTCTTTTGATTCATATTAACATGATGCTTTTTCTTCTACCTTTGTAACCTTTTGTGACTTTATATTTACATTGTGTTCATGTAGGTAGCATTTAGTTGACCTGTTTTTTCATCCACCCAATAATTGCTCATAATTGTGGTTTCATGTCATTTACATTTAATATAGTTAATGATATGATTAGTATACTTCCATTTCTCTTCTCTACCTTTCTGCTTTTGTTATCATGGAATTCTCTTGTATACATTACAAACATCACATTTTGTTGTTCTAATGTTTTAAATTCTTTTTTATACTTTTTAATTTTATTCAAGTACCATTATTTTACATCCTTGCTAGTTTTTTGACAGTTAATTATGTTTTTAATATATGGAAATAGTAAGACTAAATCATATATTATGACAATTATCATATTACTCTCTTATGCAACTTTATATTTTAATCTGGAATAATTTTATTTTCTGCCTGATGTATTTTATAAATTTTTTAGAATGCATACATGCTGATGATAAATTATTTCATCTTTTGAACATCTAAATTAGTCTTTATTTTGCCTACAATTTTGAAACATATTTTCAATTTTTCTAGAATTCTAATTCAACCAGTCTTGCAAGAAATGTTGAAGAGACTTTTTTAAACTAAAAAAAAAAAAAATGAAAAAAAATGGCACTGACAAGAAAAAAATGCATGAAAGAAAAAATATCTCACTGGAAAAGGTAATTATATAGTAAAAGTAGTGCATCAATTGCTTTTAAAGCAAACATGAGATTAAAAGGTAAAAGTGGTAAAATTAACTAAAGCTATTATAATTATTCAAGGGATAAATGTAATATAAATATGTGAAAGAGTCCTCAAAATATAAAACGTGAGGGGAAGGAGTAAAAAAAAATACAAAGTTTTGGAATGTGTTCAATTTAGGAAGCTATCTACCCAAAATAGAATGTTATACACATACGGTGTTCCAGGGGAAATAAATCAAAGGCAAATACTGTATGATTTCATTTATGTGTGGAATCTAAAATAAGTGAAATCAGAAACAGAACAGATTGGTGATTGCCAAAAATGAGGTTGGAAAAATGGGTGGAGATAGTCAAATAGTACAAACTTCCAGTAATAAGATAAATTATATCCAGGGAGATAATGTCAAGCATAGTGACTGCAGTTAATGATGCCTTCTTGTATATTTGAAAACTGCTAAGAGAGTAGATCTTAGAAGTTCTCAGGAGATAAAAATTGTAATTAACTGAGATGATAAATGTTAACTAAAGCTATTGTGGTAATCATTTTCAATATATACATATCTCAAATCATTTTGCCTTTTATCTTATACTAGGGCAATACCACATGCCAATTATGACTCATAAAAGTTGGATAAAAAGGATTAACAAATGTGGTACAATATATATAACTGGATTTTAACATGAAAAATTCTCACATTAAAAATAAAATTTGAAAATATATAATTTTATATGTAAGTGGCAGAAAGTAATATAATTAACATCAATGAATCCACCAGGCAATCCTAGAAGCATTTAGCTCCTTCTGTGCCCCTGTCGTCTCCACTTAACACTATTATTCCTTCAGTATTAAGAATGATTTCATTTATACATCTGTTAGTCCCTTGGTGTTTAAAAATATCTTTATCCACTACATGCTTATTGAATCCACATAATGCCTATTGGGCTTTTTGAGCTGTATAAAAATGAATATTTTTTCTTTTATTAAATATGTGACTTCTAAGTTCCAACAACATTTTAAAGTTGTGAATCATTTATTTTTATAGCTTATTAATATTCTGTTTTATAAATATACTAAGATTTAGTCATTTCACTGACAGTGTTCAATTGCGAGGTCTCAGCTTTTTATTATTTATGAACATCAACTTTTATCAACATTTTTGTCTAACACTACCCTCTCTTTCTCTCTTTTCCTAAGTAACTTAGTTGTTGTGTCTTTTTTCCCAGCTGTCTAACTGATGGTGGGATCTTACTGTTGTCATTAACACATTACAATAATGTGTAAAAATAAGTCTGGATAATTTCTTTGCTCTGAATATTTTGAATTTTTAGAATTATCAGATGCATTTCTCTTTTATCTGGAAAAATTTTTTTAAATGTCTTCAAATATTTGTTCTCTGTCATTTGTCTTAATTTATTCTTAAGGAAATTCATCAGCATGTAAATAAGGTTTCCATGCTCCATTCTTCTTATCTATCCACTTCTCTTCCATTATTTTTATTTACTTATTTTTGTATTAAAAAAAAACAACAACTAGAAGCTTACAGCTCACAGATATATTTTTCTCTGCATTAAATAATTGACCTCATTTATTGAATTCATACTATGGGTCTGCATATCTGCTGAACTTTATAGCCTCTAAAATAGGTTTTAAATTTTTTAATTTGTATCCTGTCTTATTTCTTCTACATAATTTTGTTTTTATTCTGTTAGTATTCTATTCCATCTTATTGCCTTCTCAAAGAAGCTATGACATAAAATATTTCTCATTTCTACCATTGTATTTTGAATACTGGACTAAATACAGTTATTATGATTTTTAAAGTTAGTTTTCTTTCCCTTTTTCTGAACTTTTTCACATTAAGAACACATTTTACTGATTTCATTTCTTAGTTCACTTTTACTTAAAACAAGACACTGCCTCAGCCAGTCTTAGTTAAATCACAGACTGGTTTTATTACACGTGGTTCTGTCCCTTCCACCTAAGGAGGCAGAAGATCATATTCTGAGAGAGCAGATGTATATCTTTTATTTCTAATATTTTAGCAAGCAGTAAGCAGTTGGAGTTCCTCTTTACTATTTTCTTACCTAAGTGATTTTGCTCTGTTTCCTAGTCAAACTGTTGGTAGAATAGAACAGTCCATATAGTTACCGATGCTCTTCCTTTTCCTACTATCATCAACAAACTTTAATTTTAGTACTGCAATTCTTACCAATCTATCTATATCTATATCTATCTATATATGTATCATTTATATAAATCCTCCATCTATAAATATGTCAATGCCTTCCGAATTCATGGAATTCATTTCTAATCCCAATTGGATTTTATAAACTTGCCCAAGTAATTACAATTTCATCTCAAAGAATATAAGAAAGGGCAAATGGATCTGAATGTGTTAACTGTATGTATACTTTGAGGTAACAATGCTGAGCTAATTTGTATTTAGGGATTGTACTTGAGAGCACCCTCTCTACCAGCCTCCTCACTAGGGCCTTGGCCCTCTGATGTACTAAGATTAAATACTTCAAGGTTCGCCTATTGCAGGAATAGCACTGTCTCTGCTCTCCCCTCCCAGAGTCAAGTTGTCAAATGGGTAGGCCTGCAATGCCTATAGCACCCCCTTTAGCCTCCCCACCTCCTGGCTGATGAGAGTGATGAGTGCATGCCTCACCTGAAATATGCCTTTCTGCTTACAATGTCTCTGATTCTCATGAAATTTTTTCATACTGCTTCCTCTAATGTCTTTTGATAACCATCATTTTGATATATTACCTTTAATATTTTGTTGCTATAGTGTCATTTTGAAGACTATTCTGAGGATCATCTATTGGCCAGCTAGAGATGTGGGACATTTCTCCAGTGGTGATTTCTATGGAATGGGCCAATTCACAAAACACAAGGAACATGCCCGAACTTTACTGCTTTAACATGGCCTTTTTCTTAGGAATTTTGACTTGTTTCCTGGAAATAAATAGGTATTTAGAACGTATTTTAAAAGGTATTTAGAATCATTTGCCCCCCCCCACACAGGTGCTATTTTTATGTTTGCTTTGTTGTAGAACCATGTGAGATTAGGTAAATGATAATAACTAGGTTTGCTTTTACTGTTATTTATTCTTCTAGTTGCAGTTACTTTGCTTTTAATTTTTAGTAACTTCGACTCACCTATTTCTAACCAATTTTATCCTCTTTTGATATATTATCATAAACTTAATAATTAACTTATTGTTGCTGTAATCAAGTGTTAGCATTTGCCATTATGCCTTAATAATAAAATTAGCTCTATTAAAATGCTAAAATAATTTGCCTTTTCAAAATTCAGTTCTTGAATATGGCTCATTGTGTCTTAAACCAATGAATCATATTAAGTTTTGGAATTTCTGTTATTACCTGTCATCTCAAGCATACAAAAAGATATAAAAGCTTTGGAAAGAATTTTCCTATAGATTGCAAAGTAAAATTCTTCAAGGAAATATTCTGTTTTTATTATATTTCTTTTTTTTTAATTTCTCCTTCAATTTTTTTTTAAGAATTTTATTTATTTATGTATACAAGCTGGGGTACAGGCCAGAGGCACGGGGCAGAGAGAGGGCTCACCAGAGACAGAGTGGGGAGCAGAACAGGCAGATCAGAAATACACTGCTGAGGAGAGCAGCGGGTGAGGCAGGAGAGGTCTGCCGCACCATGTGGGATTCTCCCCGGCTGGGCATTGAACCAGTATCACTCACGGCCGACAGCTCCACAGCGCAGCGCTCAACCGCTGTGCCACCGGGGAGGCCCCTGTTTTTATTATATTTCTAAGTCTCTTTTCTTCTAGAAAATACCTGCGTATCTCCCTTATTGTTTCTTACCTTGTCTCCATGTGCTTCCTCACTAATTACCTTATAATATAAAACTAAATGATATTTTAAATCAATTGTTGAATTTTTAATAATCTTGTACTCCTATCATATTCATCTTAATTATAATATTTTTTTTTTCTTTCTGTAAAACCCAAAATTCAAACAGTGTTCAAGCTTAGATTTTTTTTCTCTCTGTGCACCAGAAAATCTAAACTTTGGTTCCTATAATATTGAAGTTCTTTGCTTTGTTCTTGTTTCATTATTAATGACTGGTAAACCTCTGCTATGTGTATTTGAATATAAAAGGATGGTTAGAGGTGCCAAGAAATGACAAATGTGGTTAGGATGTGGATACTTGAAAAACACCAAGACTTGTTAAATACCACACTAACTTATGCACAGGCAGAATTATTGCAAATGGATTGTTATGGAGGCTGACACTTTGGCAATGAGTGTATGTTATGGGGATAAAGAAAGTCTACAACTTTATATTCTCTATTCATTTTAGGGAAATATTTGTCATGTGACTTCATAAACAATTTTCTATGATAGCAGTTAAATTGACTGTGACAGGCATCTCTAAGTGAATTAACATAATTAATATGATTGTATTAACCAAGCCAAAATGTTTTCCTCCCAGAAAATTTGATAGAACCTACGCTTAATAGTGCTTGGCCACTGCAAAGTGGAACTGTATCTCTGCCACACCCTGACATATCCCTGTCGGCATTGCTCCAGTGAGTTTTCATAGGCTGAACTGTTTGGGCAGGTGTAAGATGCTGGGAATATGAGATATCTCAGTTAAGTGAATGTGAAAATTAATAACTTATTGAATCCCCAGTTTATTCAGAGCCTTCAGTACTATAGTTGATAACAAAGAAGCAGAAGGAAACAATCTTTCCTCTTCGTCGGGACTTATAGTCATGGCCAAGAGAGGTCATCTGTAGGGTCCATGCAGTCACACAGAGGAGCGTTAAGGCAAAACACTGGTTGAAGTTGTACAAAGGATTCACTGAAATTCAAGGAGCCAGAACAGAATCCATGAGAAGGGGAAATGTACTAAGACTTGTTTGTTTCCAAGAAGCACTGTGGCTCACCACTTCTGTGGCATCCTAACCCTCTGTGATTTGCAAGTTTTCTCCCGGTTAGTTTAATTCAGCAAACATATATTATATCTGTATTACTATGTATAATATACCCTGTTGGATCTCATTGTTGTCATAATGGTAAATGTGGTTTTATCTTTATCTTTGTCCTCTCTCCCTTTTTTTTTTTAAGATTTATTTATTTATGCATACAAGCTGGGGTACAGGCCAGAGGCGTGGGGCAGCGAGAGGGTTCACCAGAGACAGAGTAGGGAGCTGAACAGGCAGATCGTCAGGAATACACTGCTGAGGGGAGCAGCGGGTGAGGCAGGTGGGGTCTGCTGCACTGTGTGGGAATCTCCCCAACTGGGCATCAAACTCGCATCTCTGCTGCCGACAGCTCCATAGCACAGCACTTAACTGCGGTGCCACCAGGGAGGCCCCTCTCTCCCTTTTTATCTGTGTGTCTGTGTTTCTTTCCATACACACATAATTTCGTTTACAAATATATGTGATATATGTACATATATGCACATTAGATAAAACACACACATATAATGCAGATGTTGACAAGAACAATACCTATAATTACAGAAAGATTATGATAGCATGGAGGAAGGAGCAAGTACCTTCTGACAAGTATTTATATTGACTTTGTGAATTTATATTTAATTTTGAATCTATATCATGAATATGTTATTATTTAGAAAAACTTCATATAAGTGTTAAATATTTCGGACAGATGTAACTATAAATTCATAAGCAATAGATAGCAGAATAATAAACCAAAAAGTGATCTATTGAAAACAGAACAACTATGAACATCTTGGACATGGGAGACAAGCATGGTGTGGGCTAGGGCCAACAGGTAAATGAAAACAGGTAGGTAGCAGAATTAATATAGAGATACTTTCTTTGCAGGTCAGTACTAGCAATGTTCAGTATTAGCACTTACTTATATCATATTTATTGTGATTTTTCTGACAATTTTATGACCTGGGGAATTTCTTCCTGTTTTACAAATGAAGAAACAACATTGAGTGATTTATTTTGGCTAGGAAAACATAATATTATAGAAAGAAGTTTTAATGAATGAGAAGCCATGGGACTACTTACAACATCCAGTGGGAAAATCATTTATTTGCATAGATTCTGAAAGAAAAGGGGGAAAGGTAGCTGTTTGGTCTTCAAATAGGAGTAGAGCAAGTCTACAGACAGAAAATAGCATGAGTAAGTAAACAGAGATAGACCTAACTAAGAAGAAGAGTCTTTGGAGGAAAATATTTTGAAGAAATATAAATGCTATCTAGTTTCTTCCTCTATATTTTATAATTAAACTCTGAGCTTTTCGTGTATAGTTTGCATGTTGCTTCTTTATAATATGGTGAAATAGTTTTTTGTGTATATGAACTAAGTTGTTGTTTAGTAATATGGTTGATGAAAAATCATTAAGAAAAGGATTGGAAAGAACTAGAGTCAATGCTTTGCTAATAGCATACAGAAATAAAGGATTTTTCCTCTCTCCAAAACTAGGAATATAGTGTAGAATTTGCAAGAAAGGACAAGCAGAATGTCCCTTCTTTGTAAACTCCTGTGACTTCATTTAGACTTAGTGCACAAACTAGTTCATATGGTATTATTTTAGCTCTTTTGTCACTCATATGGTACATGACTTTGACTCTAAAAGTTATTTTAATTGGACTAAACCAAGTTAAAATAAATTGCAGAAGTGTCAAATTTGCCAGACTGATTTACTTGACAGAAAACTCCAGATTCAATTCTTTTGACATACATTGGGTATATAGTTTCAAGGCTTTTGTGTAACTTGGAAAATAGGTTAAGCTTTTAGAACACTTAAGTATTTTATATAGATCCGTTTGAAATCATCAAATTCTAGTTTTTACTATTATCTTAGCAATTTTAATGACAACAGAGGGGTGCTTTCCAAAGTATATATTGAATTGAATAAGCAAAATCAAAGCCCTTAGCATTTTTCTTACTTTACCAAGGCCAAGCAAACAGGAGATGAGTAAAATCACTCTTGCATTTGTCAGCATGATTTCTGAGGGATAAATTGACACCAACAGGGTTTTTATCTTTTATGTTCACTGCTCCATCCACAGTGCTTTTGTAACAGGATGGTCTCCAGGGGAAGGGGAGGTTCTAGGTGCCCTGCCCCACCAAGGGGAGGGTGGAGCTGAACATGGACGAGGAGAAACTGGAGAGGAGACACAGGAGACTAGAGGAAGGAAGGGAAGCAAGAGAGCCCTGAGGAGGCACCTGGAGCAGAAAGTCATGTGAATAGCTGTGCTTGTTCTTGGCTTTGGACTTATACAGGGAATGAGGGACATAGAAAGAGATCTTTTTTTTATTTTTATTTTTATTGTTATTTAGAAAGAGATCTTGAAACAGACTCGGGTGAGAGACCTCTGGGGAGGTTAACAATGGCAGCTTTTATCTTGATTTTGATTTTGCTCTTTTCTTTCCAGACTTGTCTGACCCCTACAGCCCTTTTCCTATGAGTCTCCACCAGAAGGTGCCTTAGACTTGTGGCAGACTTTCAACCTCAGCAGTTCTTCTTTAGGCCAACCTTGTTTGGGTGGAAATTCACCCATGAGGGTGGGTCCTGCCTGCTCTAAATAGGTTCTGCCATCGCTGCATCGATTAAACATACTCTAGTGCTTAAGACCTTTAATGGAAAGAAGCTTTAATACAATTAGCAAGAAATAAATACAAGAGAAGTGAAATAATAGATAAAATAGTTTCCAAATCAAGCACCCAAATCTTCCCATCCCCTTAATGGTAAAATCTGCCATTATTGACTTGCCGGATGGACATACAGATAACACTTAAGAATACAGCATTAAATAGTGTTGGGCATATGTGTTGATAGAATAAAATGGTTCTTCTAATTTTATTGATCGTTATAGTTAATATATTTATTTTAAACTTTCATCCTGAACATCCTGAACATTTTGATGTTCAGAGATGAACATCAAAGCTATCTAAATTTTGAAGTCTTCCCAGAAGGCAAAACTTAATTGAGTGTTGAGAGTAACAAGAGGGGAATATTTTTTCAATTAGGAAATAAAAGTTGACCTAAGATGAATTTCACATTGGTGAATGTTCTAAATAATTCTAAGATTTCTTTCAATTAGAATAATTTATGATGTTACAATTCTTTTTGGGGGGCGGGAAGTGGTAGCAAGAGTTGTTTCTTTGATCATTACTTCTGAACTACTACAGATATTTTCTACCCAAACATAATGAAAAATATTTCTAAATTGCCATCTTTATAATAGACCCCTTTTAGGGGCTGAGATTTTGCCATATATTTTCATAATATCCCCTATAATGCCCAGCACAGTGTTTTCCACAAAGTATGCCCTAACTGTCTGTTGATAGAAAATAATGGTTATCAGTTACCTGCATAAGATATGAGCCTTATTATTTTCAGCAATAGGTCCAGGTACTTTACTTCTATCCGATAACTTAATCCTCACTACAACCATATGAGATAAGTAGGAGAACTGAAATCATAATGTAGGCCTGTTTAAATATATCTCTGCACAATCACTAAATTTTCAATGATTTTCTGTCAGTGTTTTTAATCGAAGTTTTTAATAATAAGTGCTTTGCTTTTATATAGTAATATAGTCCTCTTGGATCCTATACTTTGCTAAGTCATACACAGAGTTTTTATATACACTATTTTCTCTAGGCATTTCATAAGCATTAGTGAAGTAATATCTTTTCCTTACATATTGAATATTTGGCTCTAGGAAAAAATCATAGATGGAATATACATAAAAATATGAATTTTGACTAAAAATTACTATGAATGCTAAGAATTTCCATGGCTTAATATTTTACTAGCTTTTGGTTTTTTTAATTAAATCCAGCTATTATTTACCTTGGCAGGCATGAAGGAATCCATTATTCATTATCCTTTATTTTTTCTGTTTATTTTCAAACAACATAAAGTAATTTAAAATGTATTTAGTGAGTTTTTAAAGAATATTTAGTAAAAAATATATGGTGTTTTATTTTCATCTAATAACCATTTTTTGGTAACTGTTTCTACTAGATTCTAATTCTAGTAATTATAATTAGAGCAAGTTTATGCAGAGAAATGTGGCTAGTCAGCTTGTTAAATCAGATGAAAGAATTACTACCTCTTGTCTGTTTTAGTGCTGGTTTAGTTTCAGTTTATCATTTTATCCCTTTTCAATGTGACCCTAGAATTTCACTAACGGTGTTTAGAAATTCTTGTCAGTCTTCATTTTGCAAATGGTCATTTATGTTATTATGCTAATAAGTTGAATAAGTTTAACATTGGCCTAGGAGTGGATTTGAGTAAGCTTCTGGGAAACCTCTGCAAATTCACAAAGTTAATGGCTTGACCTCCCAATTCTCCAATGTAAAATAAGCTATAATGATTTTTCAGGCTCTTAGCTCCCCTGCATTAAAAAAAAAAAAAAAAAAAAAAAAGGAGCTCCCATTTACTTCAAATGACTTGACTTTCCTTATAATCTAATTGTAAATGAATAATCCCTTATTTATCTTCTAAAATGATTCACAACTGTGTTTGGTTGGGACCCTCATGACAAAGAAGGAAAATTTTCTTAGCAGATGTTCTGAACTGAGATAGTGAGTTCTTTGGAATTTATAACACCAGGAGGATATTTCAAAGTGGCAGCTCATATATTTGAGAAAATACCCAAGGAAGAGGTATGATAAATACCTTTAATTATTATTTATTTGACTAAACAGAAGGCTGATGAAGTAGGAAGGGTGGAATGCAATATATAATGATCTGCTCTATGTCCTTTTAAGAACTTAGAAAGGAACAGTTGAAGTTAGATTTCTTTATCATTACTAAATTTTAACAATTTCTTTTTAGACTGCATTTGTCTATCATATTACACATACAACTCTATTTTGAGCGAATGCTTATTCATTTATAGCTAAAGCTTGAGTAAACTGGTATTGAAGTAAAGGAAGTTCTTACTATTTTTCTGCAGTTGAGATGAATACAAGTGGGGAAAAAAAGCAAAGTGAGGGCCTCCCTGATGGAGCAAGGGGTTAAGTCTCAACACTATGAAGCTATCCACAGCCACTGCAGCCTGAGTTTGATTCCCTGCCAGGGAGCTTCCCACATGGCACAGCAGACCTCTCCTGTTTCACCCGCTGCTCCCCTCAGCAGTGTATTTCAGTAGATCTTTCTATTCTGCTCCCCACTCTGTCTCTGGTGAATCCTCTCACCACCCTCAAACCTCTGGCCTACACTCTTGTATGCATAAATAAATAAACCTTCAAAAAAAGCAAGGTGATTTTAAAGACTTTTTAATGTTGATGTTAAGGTGTATTTTGTTAAACAGGTGAAAAAGTATTATTATTAATAATAGAAACTATAACATACATTTTAAAAAGAAGTTAATCAAATCATTATCAAATTGGTAAGGACTGATTTCAACCTGAATAGTAATATTCTTTGCATTTATTAAAAAGATAGCAGGAAAAACTCTTATTTATGGCTCTTTGGTTATAAAATACACCGTATTTCTGGAACAACCATATTCTAGAATATTTTCGGAAAGGCTTTTACTCTTGATTCCCCCATAGGGATTTGTAGAGCAACAAATGAATTATTGTAGTAGAAGAGTCAATGGTTATGGATGAATGTTCCCTGATAAGAGAATGGAGAGGGAAGGTCAATTTCTTGTTTCTTTACCAGTCTCACTCTTTAATGGATTCCTTAGAGTTGTTCAGTCAATGGAGAACCTTCTAATAGTATCTTTATCAAATTTGAATTTTAGGAGGGTGGTGCTGAAGGGCTAGTTTTGTAATGACTGTTTCCTGGTATAAGGATTTATTCAAAACTGACCTAAGTATTTTGAACCTTTAGAATAATGACTCTGAGAAGAAAGGATTCACATATTTAGTTTCTTTCCAACTCTATAGCAGCCAAATAAAATAGTGGTATAGTTGAGATCTTAGAAATGATATATTTTGCCATCTGTCCTGTATGATTTGTTCCTGATATCATTGCACATCGATAAGGATTAAAACTCAAAGGAGAACAAGGAGAGACTTTAAATGAAAAGTTGAACTCCAATATGAATTAGTCTTTTTTTCCCTGGATTGACTGGCAGGAGACCCAGGGCAAAGGGAGACCTAGAGATAGCTGCTTAATGCCTGGCTAACAAAGCAGATGATCCTTTTATAGTCTGAATGGTAATGGCTATGCTTTCTTAGAATGGTTGTATGTTGCTGAAAGATTTGTTGTTAAGTCTACATCCAAGGCAGTTGTATTGAAAGTACTTATTTAGGCATTAGTGTAAAAAATAAAAGAATACTCCAAATCATAATTTATTCTGCCTAAAGCTTAAAAATTGTCTACTCTTTGGGAAATAAGGCATATCCCCTTAACATTGTATTGTCATATCTCATAGCATCTTTGTAAAGTACATAATATTTGCAAGAGTAATTTTCTAGGAGATAGCTATTATAAGAGGGAAGCTAAGAAAATATAACATCATGAGTGTTGGTTCTAAGAACTTTTTAGCTAAGTTCTAATGCAATCTGTGGGAGATTAAAAAGACATTTAAATTATGAAAAATATTACTAATACTTCTACCTGTTGGCTAATTTATGTAATTTTTATAACAATCTAGTATTCAAATCTTTCTTTTTACATTAATCAGTGGGTATTCAATGGTTTTTAAAAATTGGATTTTAAAGATTGAAATACATGTAAGCATTTCTATTCTGGAAGAAAAGTCACGTGTTTGCCATAGCAATGACATTCATGACACCAATTATTTCTATATTTGACACACTTTTAGTTTCTATAGGTTACACTGGCATACAGGCACCGTGGCTTAGCCCTTTGGGACTTTGAAACTGAGTAAGGGTTGGCCACTAAAATATCTGGAAACATGTTGCTTAATTGGAACTTCTTTCTGTATAAGTTTCTAATGTAACAAAAAGAATCTCAGAAAGAAAGGAACTACAAGAGAAAATTTATTTGCTTCCATGTCCATGGCAAACAAAAAAGATAACTTGTTAATAACATCAAGGTCTACTTATCTAGCCAAAACTAATGCAGAGTTGTTTAATTCTCAAGTGAATTTTGGTTGATTTCACAGGCAATGTAGATATTTTTTAGGGCAAAAAATCCATTTCTTCCAGGAGTCATCTTAAATAACTTCCTATTTTACTTTCTACAATACTTTGACTATGTAGAAGTAATTCAAACAGGTTTGTTAAATGATTTGTGGTCTTTTGAGAAATATGAAAGATCAATGACACGTATCCTTTTATACATCTTTCCCCTCAAAATTGAACTTTCTCATTTGAGTTCATACTCTATAGTCTCGTTGATAGTAATGGATGGATCATAACAACAGTGAAAATGACATTGTATTCTTTCTGTGTGTGTGTGTGTGAGTGTGTGTGTGTTTGTATCTCTCTCTTTGCCTCCCTTAAGTGAGTCTCTATTCCCTGCAAATTTTTTCTTCTGAATTACTCCTGCTTATTTGGGCTGCCACATGTTTTCAGAATTCCTAGTAAGGTTCCCCAAAATTATCTTATGCAGAGTTGTGTCTCCAAGCACTAGAAATACTTTGCCAGACACCATCATCAATAATGAAGAGGATTTCTACAATCCAAGTTTGCATAGTGACAATTGGGTAGAGAGTTGGAGATAAAGCCTCACTTCTCTGTGTGCTGTTCCTGTGGAGGTAGGTCTGCTTGAAATGTTACAGAATTCTAGTGTTGTAGCTTTTTCAGTTTTTTCATAGTTTCCTTGCTCTGCAATATGAATATTTAAGAGGAAGATCTGAGGATGGAAATCTTTATAGTCAACCTATTGTCAATGGTTTAAAATGCATGACAGCTTAAGATCATAGTGCCTGGATTAATTTCACTTCAGGATAAGTTCTTTCAAGAGCCTTCCAGAAACAGATTACTGGAGAAACAATGCCCTTATTTTATAGACTTACTCCAGTGTAGTCAATTGCCTCTTAGCCTCATGCTGTGACCTCCTCCACACTCTGCTTGTGTTGCTCTTGATCGCATTGCTTCATGACTTTTATGAATTTAGCAGCAAATTAACATTTGTTTTATAATTTCTTTAATTGCTAAAGGCCTCATTTATTTTACTTATCTGGTCTAGAACTCAGAAGAAATCGATTATATGTGTTTCACATAACTTTTAATTTGGAAGATACACATACTGAAATGGGTTGTGAGTTTATTCACGTCACTAGGTCTCTTTTTTCCCCCTATGTCACAGACAGAGGTGATAAGGTTCAAGACTCAGTTTTCTAAGTCATTCCAATTATAACAAACTAGCACTCACACATTCTGTTTTGGAAAACCCATGAAATCTGCAGTTCCTTAGAGAATTTTCACATGGGAAGAATTTTTAAAGGATATATATGGAGGAGCTTTATCATTCTAGCAAAGCTATACTAAAGTGGTGATACTTTTTTCTCCGTTATTCTTGGTTGATTTTTTTTTAGTTTATTTGTTCTAAAAAGCCATTTGTACTATTTATAAAAATGATTTTGCCTCACTGATGTGATGATATGGAGCAAACAAGAACAAAAGGGGTTTACAGCCTTTGCCTAAATCTACAACTGGGTCCTCATATGACCAAGTTCAATATCCTTTTACTGGGCTCTGTCATTTCTGCAGACAGAAGGTGGTGCTGTTGATTAGGAACAACAAGGCGCCCCAGAGTTTTCTATGAAAGTCATGATCAAGTTGTTAGTTGTTATGGTTGTTGTCATTCTTTCCTGGACAGAAATACCACACACACACACACACACACACACACACACACACACACACTCAACTGGAACTTATTCTGGCATTTAACTTCACTTACCTTGCTGAAAATCTACCAGAAATATGTTCCCACCCTGTTATTCTTACAATTTTACATAAATATTGAAAGGTACGTGAAAAAAATGAGCTCTAAAATATAGTTCATGTTGTTTCACTTAATGTCATGAGATTTTACATTATCTGCAAGGACAGCAGAACATCCAAAGACCTGGGTGCCTTACTAGATACAGGAAAATGTCAGCTATTTAAAACCAATGCAAGATGATTGCATTTGAATATCAATGTGTCAGGAACACAGACTACTGAAAGTACCTTTCTGACCATGGGTTGTTCACAGGATAAATACCTCTGTGGTCTGGTTCTCAAGCTAGCCCATGGGCCAAGAAAAAAATCCCCTGTTTTCTCTTTCAAACGCCAAACAATACTGTGATGCCTGGGGTGACCAGTACCAGGTGCAGAGACAGTCTTGTACCATTCCAAAGATGAAGGGAGGGGCAGGGAAGGCAGAGGTAAGGTCACTTCGAATCATCTGCAATAGCATGAAAATAGACCAATATTGTGAAGCAGCTTTAAAGTTTGAAAATAAATATTAGGGCAAAAAGTCAAATATAATCAGCAAGAGCTGGAGGGCAACAGGACATGTTTTATACAGTCACAGATGCCTCCCGTAAACATATTAGCTAACACCAATTTAGGAGAACTGTGCTGAGCTTGAAAGCTGTTTATGGCTTGTGCTATATGGTGACATCCTTTGGAGAAAAGCTTAGACAAGAAGAGAATCTTAATTAGCAATAATCGTAAGCTTGTATCTTTCCACTGAACTTGAGAATAAGAATAGTCTCCTTTTTCAAAAATTCCCAACAATTGGGCCTCCCTGGTGGCACAAGGGGTTAAGTCTCAGCACTATGAAGTTATCAGCAGCCACTGCAGCATGAGTTTGATCCCCGGCCAGGGAGCTTCCCACCTCTCCTCTCTCGCCTGCTGCTCCCCTCAACAGTGTATTTTAGTCATTCTGCCTGTTCTGCTCCACACTCTGTCGCTGGTAAATCCTTTCACACACACATCCCCAAACACATCTCTGGCCTACACCCCAGCTCTTGTATGCATAAATAAATAAATCTTAAAAAATAATTCCCAACAATTGCTTATAGTTTTCCTTTTTCCAGAAGCTGTAGGTGAATCATATCTCATTTTGGTGGGAATAACCAGCTGGTTACTGCCTGTTTTCAGATGTGGCAGGAGGCAATAAAGTATATACTGAAAACAGACTCTGAAACCAGATTGTTTGTACTTTAAATCAGGTTCCACCATTTACTGGTTTCTTTTCTGTGTCTCAATTTCTCACTTGGGGATAATGAAAGTACCTAATGCATGGGGTTGTATAGAGCCAATAAGTAGATACAGGTAAAACATGATGAAATGATCTGCTTCAGAGTAAATGTGGCATAAGTGCTTGTATTATTATTCCCATTCGTTCAGCGAAGACTGCAATGAGGCAAAGAGCAGAAGCTTTACCAAGGAGGATGCTTTCTTTCCTTCTTATGCCTGGCCATGGTTCCTCTTTGGAACCTGCCCTGGAGATTCTGGCATCACAGTTGCTTTAGTTTTCATTGTGTAAATCTATAAACAGAAGGACAAAAGTATGTCAATGACAGGGATAATTTGCCATTTGATAGAGACTCGAGTTTATAAACTGCACACTTACCTAGGTCCTTAAATGACTATCCAACAGAAATATTTTTAGATAGTGAAAAATAAACATATTTGGTAAACTTGTACTGAAAGTGTCAGATAATTAGACATACATTTGTAAACTTAAACATTAAGACAAAAAAACATAAGCATATATTTGAAAATATTTGGGATAAATATTCTTTTCAATGATTTGGCAAATATGGTAGTTTACCATCAGCATTTCTATGAAACAATTATCTTTAGTCCAAAGTGTCTCAAAATATTGCCTCCAAAGAAGATCTTAAGTTTATGTACTTTGCTTTTTTTTTTTTTAAGATTTATTTATTTATACATACAAGCTGGGTACAGGCCAGAGGTGTGGAGTGGTGAGAGGCTTCACCAGAGACAGAGTGGGGAGCAGAACAGGCAGATCAGAAATACACTGCTGAGGAGAGCAGCGGGGCGAGGCAGGAGAGGTCTGCCCCACTATGTGGGATTATCCCCCGTTGGGCGTCGAACTCACATCCCTGCTGCTGACAGCTCCACAGCGCAGCTCTTAACCGCTGCGCCACCAGGGAGGCCCCTGTACTTTGCTTTTGTCTATTTCTAGTATCCTATTTTTTTGTACACTAGTATTTGATGTAACCTCTTTTTTTCTATAATAGCAATAAGTACAGATCCTTCAAATTCTTCTCAATTTTAGGAGCTTGTTTTCATAGGATAGAAAAAAGCACACTTATGTTAAGGTATAAATTTTAAGGAAAAACTGAGCTCTATAGAGAAGAATATTTGTATGTAATATTTATAGATAATCTTAGACTTTTGATTAAATGACTCTTCTTCATAGCCTCCAAATTGCCCATGTGATCTCATAATAGTCTATGCTCTTTTTTTTCCCATTTTTTTCTTTATTATGCTTATTAAGCTAGCATTGGTTTAAAACATTGTCTATGTTTTAGGGACTTAGGTAAATACTTATACATATCTTTTCACACTTCACCCACCACCAAAGCCCCAATAGTTCTCCATTGTAGGTCCTTTGAATCTTATAAACCCTATCAGCTGTCCAGTAGCTTTACTTCTGAAGTCAGGAAATTATAAAGTACTTGTCTTTCTCTGTCTGACTTATTTCACTTAGCCTAATGCCCTCAAGTGCACCCATTTTGATACAAATATCTATGTTCTATGCCTAATTACTACTGTAGATTTTCCTGCTAAACCTGGGTGCTAGCAGTGACTGAATCTTGTTCACTGTTGTGTCCATAACATTTAGCAAGCTGTTTATAGTAGACACTCAATGAAATTTAATATTTCTAAAATTAATGAATGAGTAGACATATGAATGAATGAAATGAGTGGTAGAAGGGGATCAAATGTGATATGTTTATGGGGAGAAAGGGAGGGAGGGAAGGAGGGAGGGAGAGAGAATCTACAGGAATTGAAGGTAATATTGTCATCTGAGCTTTAAAAAGGTAGACCTACAACTACTCTAATTTTCCTTTAGAATTTCTTCAAGGGATATAAGTCTCATACTTTGTGCTGGTTCTCTGGGTACTTCAGTGAATTTAGAGGTGCTGTTGGAAATTTTCATTCTTTGAAGGAAGCACCAATACTTGACATCCATTGAATGCTGGGAGGACTGCTAGTTCAAGTTTATTCATGCATTCAAAATTAGATTATATGACACTTCCTTCAATTATAATACCATGCCTTTGAAAAGTTTTTTTCCCCACAATTGTTGCTATAAAAAGCAAGTATCAAATGAAAATTGGAAGTCTGATCTATTTCTAAAATTTCAGAAGTTGTGCAATGTTCAGCAGAAACATGTCTCACTAGTAAGAAATTGCATTTGGTTAAAAATAAAATAACACTATATATTCTTTTAATTCATATGTATTATTTTTTCCAAAATCTATGAAGTTGTTGGAACATAAATATTTGCTATGTTGCTTGCATTTCACAACTTAATAAATGGAATGGTTAGCTACTTCTTTTGACCTAATGATACTGCTAACATATTACTGAGATGCTAAGGTCCCCATGAACAGAAAAATGTTTGGGAACCTCTCTCCTCAAGGGTAAAAAATGAAACACTAGAAATGAGGCCTAGGATGGGAAGATGCAGTTTTGAAGGTGGAATGCTGCCAATATTATAGTTTTGTTTCTGAACATTGGTCTACAATTGAAGGTCAAGACAGATAATTAAACAGAAACCTTCAATTCAAGTCTAGGTGAACAATTTAATTATATTGTTGTTTAATAGAGTTATTGCTACATGAGGGTTGGTTTTATCTCCTCACAGATCATAAAATCCTCCCAATTAAATCTTTTTTCAGTACTCAAGGATCAAATATTATAGAACCTAGAAATATGAGTCAGATATAAAATAATTTCCAAACTTTTCTTCATAAACGTAAGATAGTTTATTTTTAATATTGCTACAAAACTCTAAAATGATTGGCAGTTATTTTACTGAATCTTCCCTCTAGTTGATATTAACCTTTTAAAACTTTCTATTAGTTAAATAAAATAATATAGAAATAATCTATGTTATCATAGCTTTTGGGTACCAGTCAAATTTGAACTTTTGTGTTTTTCTTACTTTGCATAACTGGTTAACAATCTAAATTTACAACAGATTTTTTTCTCCTTATCTCATTAGGTCATAATTCAATAGACTTTAGAAAAAAGTATAATTCTGAATTTTAGATTAATATTTTCATAAAAATGCTGTTTAGTAACTTCATTTTATCATAAAAATTTTTAAAGCTCTAAAAACACCCACAATCTATAGCAAGTGCCTTCAATATTTGCTACTTGTGACATACATAGGAAATATTTCCAAGGCCTGCATACTAATCTTGTGATTTTCTCTATTTGAAAAGAGAAAGAATATGCATGACCTGGCAGTCAATCTGAAGGCAGTATTTTCCCTTGATGAATATCTCATCTTTTTTCTTTAGCACTGCAAAGTATTTTTGTCCTTTATTTGCCACTAATGGTTATGATAAAAAATTAAATTACTGTTCATCCTTTCAAATGTTTTCCTCAGAGGCTCTCTGCTGAAGATAAACATTTAAAAGAGGATGCAGAAGGTTTAGTTCTCTACACAGCCCTGCTATATTATTCATGGCAATGCATTTTTAATGTTGGAGAAAGAAAAGTAAAATATATGTTAATTTCTAAGGTGAGACAGGCAGTGATCGAGGGAATGATAAATTCTCAGATGCTGGAGATATGTGCCTGATAATAAAATAAGAGACTTTCTGAAACCTGGATTTTTTCCCTCCATCTGGGAGAGCGACTTGTAAGATCTTTTGAATGAAAATCTCAAGGCTTCCTCTCCAATAGCTAATGGGTCTTAGACTCTTCATATTTTCAGTTGAGAAAGAAGTCAGTGGAACAAGATTATCAAAAACAAAAGCAATATAAACAAATGAAAAACAAAGGAAAGGAAACTCTCAGTCAACATAGCAGTTAGGATTCTGCTAAATCCCAGAGGAGCTCCCCAGCTCTCATCTCTCCAGTTCATTTTATATTTCTCAAAGAAATTTGCACTCTTGTTTTTCATAAATAAGCCAATTATTTTTCTTAAATAGGTGAAAAGATTTATGTGAGCATTCTTTTTACTTTAAAATCTGACACTGTCTCAGAGGAACAACAAATGAATAATGTGCTTTATTTTGTCTATGAATTGTCAAGTTAATAGTTTTCTTTGTCTTGTGTTCTTATGGAATTCAACAATTTATCTTCAATCCAAAAGAATTACAGCATGTGCTAAGGAATCGATTTATAAACTTCTCATAATGTTAGAGAGCAGATTAAACTTTATGGACTCTGTTCTTCAAGCTCCCATAGTTTTTCTGCTCCAAAGAAAGGAACAGACAGCTTTGTTTGATGTAAACAAGAGATAGTGAAAACACATAAGTTCTAGGATATTTTCTCAACTTCTCTAAAGCCATATTCAAGCTGTTGTCATCAAAAGCACATATTTTGAATTTAGAGGAGATGAATTTGTGAGAGGAAAAAAAAAACCTCATGTGGAGAATTGTCTATTCTTGGTTGTCTGCCAAACAGCAAGTAGTAATTGAGTCATTAGTTTTTTGAAAAAGGTATTTCCATGTTTAAATTATTTAAAAAACTTTTTGCATAGAAGAACTGTGGTGCAAGCTAGAGGTGCAGGGTGTGAGAGGATTCACCAGAGACAGAGCCAGGAGCAGAAATGGTGAATTTACTGAAAGACACTGCTAAGGGGAGAAGAGGGTGAGACAGGAGAGGTCTGTTGCACCATATGTGGGTTAGCTCCTTGACTGGGGGTGGAACTCAGGCCTTAGTGGTGGTAGCACTGAAACTTAGCCCCTAGGCCATGAGGGAGACCCTCCATGCTTTAAATTAAAGTTACATTGGTTTAAACACTGCATATGATTCAGAAAGATAGTACCCTACCTCTTTAGGTATCTGTTACCACACCATACTACATCACACCACACTCACCTATTGAATATAGATGAGCAAAAGGGAAGATACCGTACATTTAGGAAAACATGCAGAGAAATGTACAACACAGCCATGTGTTGTCTTTTCAAAATATTTAATTTTGTAACTCCTGAACCAAACTGCTATGCTTTATTATATACTCAATCTCAATATGAAACACTACATAACTCAGTTTTTTTATGCAATCACTCTATGTTAGCTATTCTTTTTACCTCTCATGTGCATTAATGTAAAATTGGAAATACCTACTGTTCGTTTAGGGTAAATGTGATTTTTATTTGCTGCAGCATTTTTTTAAAGTAGATACTTTTGAAGCTCAGAGTGGATAAATGTCTTTTATTCAGTGGAGTCTCGTGGACTACAAGGCTTCTTAATCAACAACTGAAATCATGACTGCCCTGGAGAAAGTGACATCCCAAACTTTGAGCAATTGGAAGGGGAATTTATTTATTTTTCTAACCAGCTAGTACTCCCCATGTATTTGCAGGATAGTCTAGGCCAAAGAGACATGAACATTGTTAGATATCAAATCATTCTAAGTAGGGTTATAGTTGAGGAATTAGGAAGTGTTTGCTTGAAAAACACAGAAAAGAGGAATAAATTATGAAAAAGAGGAGCTCATAGAATGAAAAGAAGATGGAATGATGGAGCTTAGTAAACTTTGGGCTAATAGATAGGTTCAAAGACAATAGAAAATGATACTGATTAATGTTCCCTTGAAGGTGACTTGTCTTGCTCTGATATAAAGCATTCCTCCATTTCCCCACTGTGTAATATGTGTCTTCCCCTCTCTCTCCCTCCCTCCTTCCTTCCTTCCTGTCATTGAATTTCTCTGGTTCCCTGAATTAGCTCTGTATTTTCTAGGGTCTATTTTTTAAATATTATTTTTCCTCATTTGTGTTGTAAGAATTCTCAAGTTTTTAATTCTCACTTGGCAATTCATAACAAAAATGTAACAATGGGGAAAACGAAGAATGATTTGAGTTTCTAATTACATGGATAGAACTTTTGGGTGGAAAATATTAACTAGCACATATAGACTTGGTTATTTTACCAAGTCTGAAGGCTCCTCAAATACCCAAATTTAGAGAGTGTTTCACCTACTGTACCACATAAAAAGTGTGAAGAGTTTGTGTAAAGTTTTCCTTCGTTAGAGTCTATCCTTTCTTCTTGCTATGGCACCCTTAATTAGGATTTTTATCCCTCACATTATTTTCTTCCTCTGTTATATGTGATATGTGAATCTGGGGTCATTCTGGCTTCCAAAGAGGTACGGGGGCACTGGACAGCAAAATGTGGTGGGTACCCAATGAGTATGGTGGAGGACTGTAGGTGCCTTAGGAGTGGATGTGGTATGGTAACATACATCTGAAGAGAAGTGAACCTGTACCTCTAAATCATACACAGTGTTGTAAACCAGTGTTAACTTAAAGAATATATACTATGATACAGAAACAAAAATAAACAAAAAGATCAAGGAAAAATAATATGTTGAGAAAAAATCTATAATGCATTATTAAGTAAAAAAATAACTGTGGAGAATGTGAATGATATAACCCCATTTAAAAACAAATAAAGTAGATAAGTATGTTTACTTGAGCATAAAGAAAATTGTAGTGGGTTGCAGAGCAGATTGTTACCTAATAGGTGTGAAAAAGGAAGAAGAGAATACAGGGGCATATTTAATGTATTATTAATGAATATTTAGATTAAAAGCTTTCCTTTAACATGCATTTTAAGAAAAACTAAAGGACTTTTTGTAAAGAAAAAAAATTCCCTACTGCATCTATTATGATCCTTGGCTGAGAATTTCTGAACTAGAATCTTTGAGATGAAAGTCTTAGAATTTGAATGTTCAAATGTGCTCCTTACATGGTTCTAATGCAAACATAGATCTCAGATTCACTCACTTAGAGATAACCCATAATAAGGAAAATAATTAAAATATTAAATAATTGGTCAGACTAAGATTTATCCACATATATACAAATAACATGAATTAAATTTAATGACTACATTAAATATCTCAGCAAACTATTATGTGGTCCTGTAGATGGATTTGCAACATGATCATCAATGAATTTTATTGTTTCAAAACAGCCATCAATTCTTTTAACTGAAAATATCCAGAGAATGTGTGTAGACTAGGAGGATCATTCCAAATGATGACTCATGAAAAGTCATTAGCAATATAACATTACTGGAAAGGATGCATAGTCACTCAGAGTAAATTAACCTGAGGTAAAGATCGATGATTCTATAAAAGTTCTGGTGTGTACAACCTAAGTACAGTTGGGTTCCTACATAAGCAAGGCTACTATCAACAAGTGTGTTAATGAAGTTTGGAATCTTGGAATGGATCAGGAAATAGGGATTAAAATCTCAGGATAGGACTGATCTTTCCAGGAAGAACAGGCAACAAATAGAAACTGGTGAAGTGCCCCAGTGAGCAGGGCACACTGGTATTTTGTCACCAGGTTTGGAGATCTAAGATCCAGTCTCATGGCACAGATAATTTTTAGGAAGTGACAGTAATCCGAGTCTGGGAGGTGACACAGCTTTTATCCCTAATCTCTGAGGGCTGAATTGGGAAACAGCCAGTGTTTCTTATTCCAAGTCTGTTTATTCACCTTATATCTGACCACTATTTTTTTCTATGCTTTAAAAACATCTGGACATACACATATATTTGTATAGCATATATGAAGATATGATTGTGATGAACATTTGTGTTTCTGCTGCCCGTCATACTTTACTCCTCTGATAACTCAAAACTGACTTGGTTCCAGAGAGCTGCCCCTTCCTTGATTCCCACTGATGTTCCTAAGTAGAGCTGATTTAACTCCTGGTTTGTAGAATGACCACCTAGGACTTAGACCTGATGAATCAGAGTTTAGCAGTCCCCTAGAATACTGATGGATTCAGGAATACACAACTTTCCCACAAAACTTAATTAAGCACACTAACAGCTACCCCAGGATTTTTTATATGGTCTAGGGGCTGGAAAAAAGCAAATTTCAATCTAAGAAGACATGATATAACATGGTAAACACCAATAGTGCTCTTTTGTTACCACAGATTGATGCCAACACAGGGACAGAAGTTGGAAAATTACTAAATTCTAGAGCCAGAGGTCAAGTCCCTGGATCAAGCTGCATGGAAGTCCATGGATTTTTCAATTATGTAACCAACAATTTCTCCTTATTGTTCAATTTGTTTTGAGCTTAGTTTTCTGTCATTTGCTGCCAACAGAGTCTTGGGTAATCATGGAGATTAAAGATGGCAGCAAATTCTTTGAAGCTCCATTATTGAGAGATTGAGTCTGATCTCTCCCCTGAATTGCAAAGGGCTCTGTGTCTTCTCTGACTAATAGAAAATGGCAGGAGAGACACTGTGCCAGTTTCCAGTTCCAGGCCTTAAGTAACTGGCAGCCTCCATATCCTTTCTCATAAGTGTAATCTTGGGAATTCAGATACAGTAGAATTCCAACACTGGAACTCTTACAGTCAAGAGATAGTATTTTGGTGGACAGTCCCATGAGACCAAGCAAGATACTAGACATGAAACTGAAGCTTCTTGGACCCTGCAAACTAGTTCATCCATTTGAGATCCATTCAATTAGAGAACATTTGTATCCAGATATGGATACCATTGAGTGACCTCCATTGACACTACATAGAACCAAAGAATCACCTTGGTAAGTCCTGCTATATTCTTCACTATTAAACATCTCAGATACACTGAAATGGCTGGATTTTAGGATAGTTTACTATGCAGCAATATATAACCTGAAAACAGATAATGTTTTTACCTGCTAAATTTAAGCAGTTAATTATTCACCTATTTCTAATTAATTTCTTTTTCTTTTATCTTTTTTTTAACTATTACATATAGCCAATAGATGTTGAATGTATGAAAAGGTTTTCTTTTCCAAGAGGACAGTGATAAACCCAAGCTGTTCACATTTGAGAGGTGAAAATGTGGCTTCTGATTTTTTAGGTGTGAGCTACATCAGATAATGCTTTCTCAGTATTTCAGTTTTAATCAAATTGTCTAAATTGGTTCTCGTTCTTTAGGATTGGTGAGGTGATCCCTGCCTATCACATGAACTAAATATAGGTTTCAGATGAACTAGTACATACAAAAGCAAGCCATTAATTATAATTGCCTGTACAGAGTTTAAGATGTCACTATAATTTCATTCCTAAATTCATATATACACACATACATACATATATAATAGTATATGTGATCAATATGGAGAGAGAAAAGAGGAGAGAATATCATGAATATATTAGTGATGAATAATTGTTTCCTATAATTACTGCCATAACTTGTATTTTTGGGGGGACATATATACATATTCAATGTAAATATTACATTGGAAAGAAGACTAGAATTATAGCAAAAGAATGATTAATTGCTGAGGAGAAATAATTCACAAATGTTTGGTAAAAATGTGGGTATTCAAGTGAATAAGACAGCTATGGTCAAAAGTGAGGTGGAAGTGTTACAATGAGAATTGTGGGTGGGATGATGGACTTTGTAACTAGGACAGTGTGGTTTATTCATTTCTTTATTTTTAAATATTTTTAAGATTTTTCTTTTAATGCATAGAAGAACCAAGGTATAGGCCAGAGGTACAGGGGGTGAGAGTATTCACCAGAGACAGAGTGGGAAACAGAACAGACAGATTTACTGAAATAAACTGCTAAAGGGAGCAGTGGGCAAGACAGAAGAGATCTGCTGTGCCATATGTGATTTAGCTCCCTGGCCAGGGATGGAATTCAGGCCATCGAGGTGATAGCGCTGAGACTAAACTGTTAGGCCACCAGGGAGGCCCTAGGACAATGTGGTTTAAATTCTGCTCTGGGACTCACTAACTTTTGTTTTGGGGACTTTCTACAAAGGTCCCATATTTGTTCCTGCTACAAAGGTTTGTGCATGATTTATCAACCAATTTCGAAGGTAACGCCTAAATTCATGAGTGGTTTCTTTGCAGAAAGTCTGTGATCTGACATAGGATTATCTTGAAAGGCTGTGCTTTTTTTATGTACATGTTCAGGTGTCCATTTAAAAACAGGGAGGCAGATGGGGTATGGCACAGGTGATTTGGTGGAGAGTAAAATAGAAATATATAAAAACAACTAAATAATGCCCCCAAAGTATAATTTCTTTCTATTCACATCATATATTGTTCCCTTAACTCCTCCAATCATGTGAATGAATGGGAAAAAAAAAATAGATTGGTAAGCCATCTTTCATGAAACTCTAAATTTACTTTAAAAGTAATGTAAAATAATGTGCACTGAGAGTTCCTTCAATGCAATTAAAATTTAATAATGTTAGGACTGCTCATTTAATTATTTTCTGACATTTTATAAATATTAAACAATGGTTTATTTCTTTATTATCAGAAGAAGATAATTGCAAATATGACTGTTGTCTGGAATTGCAAATATGACTCTGCCATATTCATCATTTCATTGTTATGAAGCAATATTTCCTATTATATCCTTCTTAACTGGTGATGAGTGATCTCTGATTTCTTTTCCCTTCCTGCTTTGTAATGCAGAAACTTAATTGGAAATGATGCAGTTTTTCACTTTAAAACTCCTACAGGTTTCTGTAATGATTTAAGCCTATCAATATTTCCTGCTTAGTCTCTAGCCTACAGCAGAGTTATGGAGAACATTTTGATTTTCCTCCAGAAGTTCTATTTAATGCTAGAGTTTAGCAAATTGAAAAAATGAAACATTTGCAATCTTATTTCCATTAACCAGTCCCTGTCACAGGGAATTCTATTGTGACATCTTTCCTAGCATGGCTACACGAAAAGTGTTGCCCACTTTTACCATTTCTTTCTACCTGAGCTATTATATTAGAGTTGGTGGACAACCTGAATCAGAACCATCCTTAGCATTTTAAAAAATGGTTAAAAGTGAAGATCTCAGCAACCCATACACAGCACTCTTATTTAGTTAGACTGGAACGGAATCCAAGGATTTTTAATGTGTCTCTAGAAGGTACTTATGGATACCTACACTAATCCACACTACACATATTAGACTCCTGGTTAATGAAGTATCCCTATGCACATAATATGTACTTATACATGAAATGGAGTGGAAAGTGGTAACGGCAGGAGGATGACTCCAGGGAACACAGGTTGTCTATGGAGCTGCACAGACGGGTCTAAAGGAAGGGACGAGTTCTGGAGCCCTCGGTGGCTTTTTAAGCTTTTAATGGTTTTGCAACTAGGTACCGGGCAGCCAATGGGGCCGGTGGGGGGGGGGGTGGCCTGGGGGGCTGGCAGGCCTCCCAGCCCCCAACAAATCTTCACTCTCTCAGGCTCTCTGGCAGCATCTCGTGGTCTCTGCTGCACCCTGAATGGTCTTCTGCTCCACGATTTGCTCTCTGCTGCTTCTGCTTCTGCTTCTTCTGCTTATAAGCCCAGTCTCTGGTTTAGGTGCGCCCATTCATGCAGACCCACACCACACTCCACGTGCCCGTCATTAGGCATGCGTGTAGGCTTGCAGAAGTCTATCACTGAAGAGAGGGAGGAAAAACCTGACAACTTTCTGGCTTACCCTACAAAAGTAGAGATAAAAATTTGACTAGTTCTGGTTGAAAATTCTGAGTGTGCAAAAATATCTTCTTGAAGGATTATATGATTTATTTTATTATAAAATTATCACTCTTATAATTTTGTTATTTTCTATATGGCTATAGCAATGGATAAGTTGCTTGTACATGAAGTCAGCTAAATAGTTTTCACATTTAGGTGTTTTTCAATATCTTTGATATTACTCCCTTCACAAGGAGCAGTCAGATCCTCTCTTCTGAATGTGGGCTGCACTTAGTGACTCTCTTCAAAGGAATAGAATATCCTGAGTGAGAGTGTATAATTTTGAAGTCTAGGTCACAAAAGACATGCTTTCTATCTTGAAGTCTCTTCACTATGTGTTCTGGGGGAAGCAAGGCCGCCATGTTGTGGGCATGCTCAAGAAGCCCTATTTTGTCAAAGCCTAGCTGGGAAGAATCTGAGATCTCAGCTCACAGTCAGTACCAATTTGTGAATCTTACAACTGAGCCACTTTTACAGTGGCTCCCCAAAACCCTAGTCAATCTTCTAGTCCAGGATAATATCTTAGCTACACCCTCTTTAGGGACAATGTTAGAAATGCCTGTACTAGCCATACCTGAATATCTGACACACAGACACTGCAAGAATTATATAAACTCATCATTACTTAAACACTAAGTTTGAAATAAGCAGCATAAATAATCAGTCAGCACACTCAGACAGTTGTTGTGTGACAGTCAATATCTGTATTACACCATTTTATGAAAAATTATTAAAAACACAGATCTAGTAATCTAACCAGCATTGCTGAAGGTTCAAGGTAGTTCATAGGCCCATGTTCATCTACTTTGGCCTTCATTATAACCTTTCCTTTAGCCCCACATCTAAATTGCTAGATGTTTTTTTAAATACAAAATTTGAAAGGCACATTTTAAGAAGAATATTACTCAATAAATTGAGGTGACAAGATGGATATTCTTCCTGTGTGCAATCTGGATTTTTTTCAACAAATATTTATTCATAACTAAAATACACCAGTCACTCTCCTAAAATTTTGGTATATCAGAGAAAAAAGAGACAAAAATCCCTGCTCTCCTGGGACTTACATTTCAGTATTAGTTATCAATTCTTCATATGAGGAAACATATATGCGTGGAAACATGTATGTGACATAGGCCCTGCCTTCATGTAAGGAAGGATGAATCACCTACATGGCTTTGAATAAACTCAACATTCTTCAAAAATCAAGTTTTAAACAATTTTTGGTCAATTAAAATGTATATTATAATGACAAAGTAACGATAGTAATTTTATCCGTCTCCCATCTCTTGCCTATTCACTCAAAATGCAATAAGAATATCTGAGTTCTTTAGATTATTCTGTCTTTCAGCCTGTCACATTTTAATGCCGATTCATTAGGGACATTATGGACAAGTCATTAGGGCCATTCTATCCAGGGGGTTCTTTAGCTCCTTGTTTCATTTTGTAAAGAGTGGAAATGTCTCAAAGAACATGAGTTTTTTTGCATAACAGCTTCTTGACATACCAGCACTCTCGCAATAAAAAGGAAACAGGATTGTTATTTTTTTTCTAAGCTGGAGATACTGCCTACTATTTTTGTAACATTTATATTAAAATTGTGTATTCCTGGGTTGATCTGTGAACTACAAAACTACATTTTAAACATAACATGATGAATACAGGTCTACAAAAGTGGATCTTATTTGCAATGAGGTCAACATTACAATGGAAATGTAATTAGTAAAGAGTGATAGTAATAACAGCTTTCATAGACTTAAAATCTCTTATTCTTTTTCAAAGATTTTTATAGACCAATAGTTACTTTGACTCAGATTAATCAGTGTACAGATAAGAAATAAAATTCAAAGAATTTTAGCCAGGTGGTTATTGGCAGAAAGTTGACAAAAACTCCAGTTTATGACTCTCAGCCCATGATATTTTTCATTGCATAGAGATCTCATTATTATGTATAGAAAGAAGTAGATAAATATTCACTTCACAAGTGCTGAATTTTTCATCCTGCAGAAAGTAACTTCAGACATTAATGTTTTGTATTCTTAATTATAAGTTGGAACAATGTAGATTTATTTTTTTTTCTAAGTGGCCTTAATTAGAAAATGACATTAAATAAAGTCTTAGATATTGAAAAAAAGCCATAAAATTACTGCAGCAAAAAACAATTAATTTTTAGTTTTTAATGTAATTTTATTAGTAGCAAACATTCAATTATATGTGTTTGCATGTATTCACTTAATACTCTATAGTTCATCCTATTTTTAATATTATAAACACCATTGCAAGAAATATCTTATGTATTGGGCTTTATGCTTTTCCCAATTTCATTAGAATTAACTTTTGAGGAACATTAATAAACTAAAAGAGATGGACAGATATGCCCTTGATATATATTACTGCCCCAAAAGATATGGTCTCAGTTTTCTATTGGTAATAAATAGAACCCCATTGAAAGTAAATTAATCCTTTTTGTTATTTCTTTTGCTACTTACCGCTGCTCCATCACCTAGTCCATAGGCTGGTACAAAATAAAATACCGAAAAGTTATTGCTGAATGTATAAATTTTAAAGTACCAATTTGAATTTCAATGTAGTGCCTACTCCCCTGCCTTATACATTGTTATCTAATAAATAATTTCTTTAATTAGCTGTTTATAGGCTTTAGTGTTTTTCATAATGAATACAGATTCAAATTCTCTAACCATTGAGTAGATTTAGGACTATTGTCTTTTTCAATCACTTTTCCAGATCACTTAACGAGTTTATTTTTCCATACTTAATTATTAACTATTTGTACACTTTGTGAAAACGTAAGCCAGTCGTATTTCAGGACCTTTGGGCTAAGAGAAAAACTTGAAACTCATAAACTGGGAAAGAATTGGGACTTGTCAAGTAACAGAGCGGGTACTGAATTTCATGTTTCATGTGGTAACTTGTCATCTTTACAACTGTAAAAACTGTGAAAAAATTTAGAGTGTGAATGGGTAGAGTGACTATAAAATTTGTGAACTTTAACACTTTTGAGAGTGAAAGAGACAGTTCTTCATAATCTGCCAGGACAACAGGCTAAACTGGTACTCTTGGGATGGCAACCACTTTGTTCATGAACATAACAACCTTATTCTAAAGTTATCTTTGACTCTAAACTTCCACATACATAGTTTGGAAAGGGCTTTATGTTGTTAGAAGATGTATGTTGGGGAAGGGAAGTCCAATTTACATTGCGTTGTAAATCAAGCTTACTTCTGTATTAATAGAGACTCAAGCCAGAAAAGTGTCAAGAGAGGAAATTTAAAATAGATGAGGCAACCTGAGATTTCCTCAGATCTGGAACCAAGGGTTGGGACGTTGTTTTAAAAAGTTGGACATTATCACTGCCCTGTAGGGATTAGAGCACCATGGATTTATCCAGGCAGGAACTAGGAGAGAGCTAAAAGGAGATGTCCTGAAACCACACACTGGGCAGCAGGGAGGCTAGGGTGGGAGTTACTCCAGTTTCTCCCACCCCTCTGCTCTCTAATCTCCCTCCAGGGCCTCGTTTGGGTTGAATCACAGAGCAGATTCCAAAGAAGCCTGAGAATTATACTTTGCAGTGTCAGCCTTCAGTAACACAAGGCAGAAAAGCTGTGGGTGGTGCTGGGGTGGGGAAGTTGACCTGAAGATTATAAGGACTGTGGTCACCACATCCAACATGATCAGTATTTAGAGAGAATGAAAAACACACATACAAGTCAGACTGGCTCATCAGTGGGCTGCGATGTTCAGGTCAGATGTACAGTCAGATACTGTAAGATGTTTCATGTGAGCTACAGTCATCCATTCGCTATTAGAGTTCCCTGGGCACTTAGGATAGGCCAGCAGGCAGTGATCTGAAGGTTCTGGCAGAAATAATATCTCTTTGAGTCAAGGGCATGGGGCAATGCAACTCAGATTTATTTACTTCATTAACATATGTTAGACTTGTGTGTATAATAAATAAATGACCTTTAACATGTTCCTCCTATCTGTCGAACATTTTGCTTTTATTTCTTTTCCTCAGAGACATGTAGGAAAAAAATCAATGAAGAAATGGAGTTCTTTGAAATTAAAAATCTTCATGCATGCTATAATATTAATTAGTATTTAGAATGTTTTTTCTTTATATTTTATTTTATTTTATTTGTTTTTTATTTATACATACAAGCTGGGGTACAGGCAGAAGCGTGGGTGGAGAGAGGGTTCACCAGAGACAGAGTGGGGAGCAGAATAGGCAGATTGATGGAAATACACTGCTGAGGGGAGCAGCGAGTGAGGCAGGAGAGGTCTGCCGTGCCATGTGGGAATCTCCCCGGCTGGGCGTCGAACTCGCGTGGCCGCTGCCGACAGCTCCACAGTGCAGCACCCAACCACTGCGCCACCAGGGAGGCCCTTTTCTTTATATTTTAGAAGTAAATGGAACACATATGCATCCCTTGAAAAGAGATGTTGCTTTTACCGTATTCACACAGTTTGCATAGTTAAGATATCTATTTCTTAACTTTTTTTTTTTTTTTAAGATTTATTTTTTTTTTTTTTATTTATACATACAAGCTGGGGTACAAGCCAGAGCTGTGGGGCGGCGAGAGGGTTCACCAGAGACAGAGTGGGGAGCAGAACAGGCGGATCAGAAATACACTGCTGAGGGGAGCAGCGGGCGAGGCAGGAGAGGTCTGCCACACCATGTGGGATTCTCCCCGGCCGGGCGTCGAACTCTCGTCACCGCTGCCGACAGCTCCACAGCGCAGCGCTTAACCGCTGCGCCACCAGGGAGGCCCTATTTCTTAACTTTTGACTCCTCTCAATTTGTATAGACACAAACAATCTTGTATATTATCCACATTAAGGGTAGATTAAGACAACAATCACTTCTGCTGATTTTAGTATCCCGTACCTTCAACTGAAGTTTTCTGAAGCAGTAAGAATCAAGAATCCTAAAATATAAATTGGATAGCGAATCTCCTCTCCTGAGAAGGAAAATGACTACTGGCTAAAGTCTAATTAGAATTCTAAATTATGGGCTTCAAAATTCTTAATCACTAGGATTCTCTCTGCTTAGTTGATCTCATTTTCTGTAACATTTAAAGTCAAACACTGCTCCACCAAAGCAAATATATTCACTTTCACCCACACAAAACTCAGCAGCTTCAACCTCGAATCCTAGTCTCCTGTGATTTCACAGCCTAGTGCTGGCTCATTGCCTTCTGCAAGTCATAACAGCCTTCACTCAGTTGAATATTTTTCTAACTTATCCTCACCATGACAACTTTTCTGACTGTAGATATAATGATCATAAGATTAATTATCCAAACTGGGACACTTTTAAGAATAGAAAAGATGCTATTAATAAAACACCAGGCAAAATTCACAACTGTCCTTGGCAAACCAAGATAAATGTTCCTTGTGATTATAGCCCTAGTCATTTCCACAAACCTTTGAGCACCACAAACACATTTCAATAAATAGATATACGCAGATCCTCATTCTTCCCCCTCTTATGTTTGTCTACTTATTTTTTTTAAGATTTATTTATTTATACATACAAGCTGGGGTACAGGCCAGCGGCAGCGAGAGGGTTCACCAGAGGGGCAGCGAGAGGGTTCACCAGAGACAGAATGGGGAGCAGAACAGGCAGATCAGAAGTACACTGCTGAGGGGAGCAGCGGGCAAGGCATGAGAGGTTTGCCGCGCCATGTGGGAATCTCCCTGGCTGGGCGTCCAACCCACATCTCCCGCTGCCGGCAGCTCCACAGCGCAGGCTCAACTGCTGCGCCACCAGGGAGGCCCTTTGTCTACTTATTATTCACTATGATTTTGATTTTATTCAAGATCCAGGAAAAACATTACTTTCATATTTAGACATAGACATACAAGTTTTTCAACTATCTCCCCCTTCCCAAAACAAACATTTAGTTTGGTTTTTGGTGACCACTTCCTACTCGTGTGCATATTACCTTTTGCATGTGCTTCTCTTTGAATATGGTTCTAACTGAAGGGTTTGGAAGAATGGAGGATTTGTGGTAACTTCCAGCTAAAAATGGGGTAGGTATTTTCGGTCATGCCAAGGATTGGGAGACAAGAGGAAAGGACTTACCAACAGGAGTGAGGATCAGTCTGACTGCCCAGCAAGAGCCTATCAGGTGCCATAGCTCCGGATAAGTAATTTAAGAGCAGAAACTTAAGCTAAGGGGAGGGGAAGAAACCTCTAGACTGTTCTACAGAGCATACACCAAGGATCCATATTCCTGGAAACTAGAGGTCCTGCTTGTCAGCTAGGTGTAGGGTCATACAGGGGGCATCTCACCAAGGGCAAATGTCCTGGTGTGAGGAATATACTGGAAACCAGTATCTGGCTAAAACAGCAGGCAGATATTAGACTAAAGATACTATGCTTTGACCAGCAGGAACAATGGAGCCCCCCAGGCAATAGCCCTTGACCACTCCACCCTAGCTTACATCCCCAATAATTGCTTCCCCCATGCATGTACACTCCGTGTGTACTTGCCCTACATTTGTACCCCATTTCAATAAATACGAGCCTGCCTTTGCATCGGGGCTGCACATTACATCCCTGTGCAGCCCCTCTAGGCTTCTCATCGCTCCACATGGACTTTAATAATCTCTCTCATCCTAGCCACTTCCAGCTCCCAACACTGCCATGGGAGGTGACAACCAGGAGTGAAAAGCAGCATTGTTAGCTGATGCAAAGCTGTTTGCATGTGTCCCTGTTTTTATTGTAGGATGTAGGCAGCAACTTTTAAAACACAACTTTTAACCCTAGGAAGAAGTCACCCTGTAGCTTGTTGGGGTATGCACCTCATAAGCTAGTCCTGCAAAGATTGTGCTGTTTAGTATAGAAATGTCTAACCCTTTAACCAGCAAACTTCCTGAGATTTTCTGAATTTAAGATTCAGTTCACAATATTTGCTGTGTGTTACCGAAATATCTTGTAAACATTCCATAAATATTTGGAACTTTTATTGGATAATAAGTTGCTTCTCTTATATCAAAGGGAAATTTTTGCAGTCACATAATCTATTGAAATATAATCATTCTTCAAAAAATTAAAAATACATGAATTTAAAAATTATTTAAAAGAATTCACTTTGTCTTATAATGGAGTTTAGAAGCAGAAGAAAAGAGGTGGCCTTGTTAGCTTTTGCTGTTAACATATCAGTAAAGCAGAAAGTTCCTTTTAGCCCTCTTGCCTTCTTTAATTAAACATCATCTCTATCTCTGGCAGAAGGACCAGGAATTGGGAATAGCAAGAGATTGTGGAGAAATAGTTTAAATGTCTTAATTCATTTTCTACCTTTTGTGTTTAAATTTTTAATTTTTACTTGTTATTGTTTTGTTGAAAGTTTTGCCTGTTTTATCAATGACTTTTCTAGCAAGACATTTCTAGTGCAAATATTCAATTACTTCTAAGTGCCATATCCTTCAGTATTTGTGTTAGTGTACATATATACACATATATAATATACACACATAGTTATGACTGCTTCTTTTACTTGATCATTCCTTCATATGTACATATATAAACTAGTATATTATTATAACAATTTAGTGTACTTAATTATACATTGTTTCATAGATTTATTATCCTAAAAGGCAGCAACTGCATTATCTTTTTCCTCTTTATTTGGTGTCCCCAAAATGTCTTCAAAAATCACGGTCATGTAACAAATATTCAAGAAATTGCTTCTCAGTTTAAAAATACTTTGCCTGTATGGATGCATTCAAATAAATTGACTACCATAAGAGATGAAATGTAGTACATTTTTTAAAATCAACTTGAATAATTCCAAATAAGAAGGGAATCAGAATCATCTTTCTGTATCTTTAAACTCAGCACTGGTGCTATCTACAGTTATATATCACTACCCAATGAAAGAGTGGAAAATGTATTCTAGAATCATCGAGATGATTTAGGGCTTAACAATAAGGTCAATATCTAAGAGCACTATTTGGCTAATTTTTATCCTACATGATTGAAAGTTTTCTGCTATAAACTCTCATGTCAGGAAGCATTCCAAAGACATAAAGGTAGGTAGGAGGGGAGGAGCGTATATTTTCTGCTTCTCTTCAGGCCCCAGAGATGTAAATCTGTTTTCAGATTGGTTCTCTGAGCACAGACAATCTGGAATAGAGCTAGCACCAACACTGATGGATATGGAAATGTCACTGATCCCTGATGTACTTTGCAAGATGTCTGGCCTAAGGAAGATTATTATTTTGAAATTGTAGTTCATTATTCTTCATCAATACCAAGAAAAGGATAAAGAAGAATGTCTTTTACACTATGTTCGATTTCCTACATATTTAAGGAAGAATCTTTTACAGGTAGGTCAGTAAACTGAATTTCTTTGGGGAGTCTTAAAAACTTCAAAATTTCCTTCTGTATAATTTAAGTGCTGTCAACCTAGAGACTGGAGAAGGATAGTTTAAAGATGATTTCAGCTCCCTTAGATCACCCTTGAATCTCCCAATTTTTGTGCCTATTATGCATAAATAAGTTATGGTTCTTTTAATTTTGTACATATATGTGCAAATTCACTCATTTAAAACCTTTTAAAGATAAGTAAAAGCTGGGTGGTCCTTTCCTTTCTAAACACTCATTTCTTTTATTTATTCGTTTATTTTTTTAGGTTTATTTAATTAATTTATTTATTTTTAAAGATTTATTTATTTATACATACAAGCTGGGGTACAGACCAGAGGTGTGGAGTGGCGAGAGGCTTCAACAGAGACAGAGTGGGGAGCAGAACAGGCAGATCAGAAATATACTGCTGAGGAGAGCAGCAGGTGAGGCAGGAGAGGTCTGCTGCACCATGTGAGATTCTCCCTGGCTGGGTGTCGAACTCACATCGCCTCTGCCAACAGCTCCGCAGCTCAGCGCTTAACTGCTGCGCCACCAGGGAGGCCCAACACTCATTTCTTTTAAATAAGACTGGTGAGATGAAAATAAAGTTGACCAAATACAAAATTAAGGTGAAATTATTCATGCAAAGGTATACAAATGACATGCAAAAATATGACTGAAATGACTTTACTTTCTGAAAATTGTAAATGAATATATCTGTACCTTTAATATGTCTGGAGGCTGATAAACACAGCTGTCCATAATGAGAAAGATTACATCATGTTACTCTAAATAAGTCTTCTAATGAGAAATCAGGACTAAGTTGAATCTAGAGGAGAAATTTGTATTTGCCTTGAGAATTTCAAGCTGATCTCCCTTGGGGAGAATGATGGAGCATTAAGAGATTTTAATTTGAAATGAGGTTATGGGATTGTAAATTGCTGACAGATATTTAGTAAATGATTTAGTGTTTGTGTTTACATTCTAGCTTAGGAAAGATTTTTTTACTTTTTCAGCAAACTGAAGAAATGTCTTCAAAACACATTTAGTTAATCAAAATGAAGTGTCTAAAGAATGGGGAAAAATGAGCAATTAAATCAATATATTTGAATTATGTATTAAAATTCAACAATAAATTTTATTCTGTGCACAAACCTCAGCCTTTACTAAGTATTTTAATGCCACTCAATTAATTTATTAGTATTAATGAAAGATCGAGTGGTAATATTCTTGAGCAACCGTTATAACTCACACTATCAGCCTTATTAAAAATACTTCTACGCCTCTCCAGTTTCTAGAAGAGACAATAACTATACAAAATCCAAGAAGATGTCTCTTTTGGTCATTTATCACATACTCTTTCTGAAAACATTCAGGAAGTGAGGAATATGTATGCAAGACATTATATTTATTGTGCACTCACCAGAAGTAATCAGCATAGCTCTTGCCCAATTAGCTATGTAAAAAGGTAGTTCTTTGGGGAAGATGGATAAGACCAAGATAGATAACACAACTTACTTTCTTTTCCATTTTGAAACATTTATTTTCAATGTGACACCTTCTATTGTACACAGTACGTTTTTCTTCTCTGTGACAAACTCACACAGTTTGCAAAAAGATGATCCAGGCTTCATTAGAGAAATGCCACCCAAAGGATGTCTTTCAAAAGTGTTGTGTTTTTCAGCTGGAGACGTCTGAATGTCTCACGGTTTCTGTGGCCCTATGATATCAAGTCTAAGATAGACGCCACTGTCATTACAGATATTGCAGGAAAATGCTGTGTCTTACTGAGCTGCCTTGCCGACCAGTGTCACCAGGGAAATATCACAGCCTGGTTTATGGGAGCTTGTCCTATTTTATATGCAGGTACATCATAAAGAGCTTTATGCTTGGGAGGCTAGCTAGGAATATATGCTTTCCACCCAGCCAAGATTCTCCTTTTTAGTTCTTCTATTGGGAAAAATGGCTCACCCTATACCTTTTTATGTCCATCTCTAATTTGGAATAATTCCTTTTCTCTCAAATTTCTAAATCTGACACTCTCTTGGGGTTTGTGTCATTCCCCTTTGCTTCTTCACATGCGTTTCCTTCTGCCCCAAAACCTGTGCAATTAACTTCTGTCACCTTAAAAGCCTTTCTTACAGCACGTTGCTCCAGCTGTTGAAGCATATGTAATTACATCCTACCCTACCTGTCCTGGGGCATGCTAGTTTCATACAATTTTCATATCACCCTTTTTCATTATTCAAGCAGAGTGAAATTTTAAGGACAGTGTGATTAGGCTGAAATTGGAACTATTCAAGGTTTGGCATTGTGTGAAAAAGCAAGTTCTTTCATTCTCTACACTGAACTAAAAAGCTATTGTTAAAAAAAAAGGTTCAATCAACTCGGCACACACAGTGGTCATATATTCAGGACCATCACATTTAAGACTTTTCATGGACCTATATTAAGATTCATTAATATTTTCATGACTGAGTTGGAATTTAATATGATGGAAATGGTGTTAGTGATTAAAGATTTTATAGAATCATATAGATTCTGATCTAATTTTGGCAATGAGAACTAAGAAAGACACATTAAAGTAACAATCCAGGCATTTATGCAAAATATTTCAATAAGGTACCTAATGGATAGTGAACTTTACTTTTAAAAAATCATTGTTATTAGCGATCAAAAAAGACAAACTCATGCCATTTGCAGCAACTTGATGGAATTGGAAGGGATTATACTAAGTGAAATAAGCCAGAAGGGGAAAGATAAATATCTGATGCTTTCAATTACAAGTGGAATATAGAATAACTAAGCAAAGGATCAGACAAAGACAATCTTTAAAAGCAACCCTTGAAAACTTACCATTAATCTGAAGTATTCAGGATGAGAGGGAGGGGGATGGGGAAGAAGAAGGGTAGGGGGGAAAGAGGGAGCACAGCGACTATGGTGGAAGATTATGGTGCTTTGGTGGTGGGAGAAATATAGTGACCACATCTGAGGGGAACAATTCTATAGTGTAAAAAAAAAAAATGAACGTGGATGAAAGTATTAGAAGTTCATAAAAGCACATTAAAAAAAATCATTGTACAGTAAGAGGAAAAAAGGCTTAAATAGTATTCTTTTTTATATTACATCTAAACAAAACCTATAAAAACAGATATGAACAGGGGAAATGAACTCAATTCATTTAAAATTGATATTTCTCTAATTTCTTAACACCCTTGTCATATAGTTCTGTAAGATATATTGCAGTTTGATACAATCAATACACTATTGAATATATTTATCTCCTCACATTTAAATTAGGCTACTAGAAACACTAAAATTTATAAAGTCTCTATGACTTCAATAGTCATATTTATTGTCCACCAAATGAAAATGGAATTGAAAAGTCAATAAATAAATGCAAAACCTCTAACACTATAAGACGTGTTGTCTCTCACAGGTATGTCTATAAATGTTCTATTAATTTGAAATAATTATTGCACTTACTGTTTTTTTCAAATAATTAAATATATTATCAATTACATCAAAGTACTAGAGAAAATGAGTATGCTTTGAGCTTCTAGAACAGACCACAAGTCATAAAGCATAGGAACTGCTTGCATAGAAAAGGCGTGTAATATCCATTTGTCACAATATGAATTGTGTGATTATGTATGTGTGTGTCTATATATTTACATACATACATGGATATTTTCAAGCAGATTCATATCTAGAGAAAATGATAAAGCAAAAGTTTACGTGACTATAGTGTGCTAGTTCTGGTGAATAGGAGTTTTTTTATTGGTTTTTACTGTAACTCATGTTTGGAAGGGAACTTGCAATGATATAGTAATTTTTGTAATAAAGTAATATATCACCCAGGACTCCCTGGTGGCACAGGGGTTAAAGTCAGTGCTATCAAGCTATCACCAGCCACTGCAGCACAAATTCGATCTCTGGTCAGGGAGTTAACCCATATGACGCAGCAGACCTCTCCTGTCTCACATGCTCGCTGCTCCCCTCAGCAGTATATTTCAGAAGATCCGTCTGTTCTGCTTCCCACTCTGTCTCCAGGGAATGCTCTCACCCCTTGCACTGCTGGCTTACACCCCAGTTCTTCTATGCATAAATAATTAAAATAAATCTTTAAAAAATTATCTTTGAATGTTTCTGTATTATAGTCCTTTTCTCATATCTCTTTCAAAAATAACCATTATCCTTGAATTGGGGAATGATCTTTCTCTTGTATTTCTGTACACATTTATTAAATATGCCCATATATTTGTTTTGTCTAGTGTGATTTTTGAATTTTTCTGTATTATGTTATCTGCTAGTCATCCCTTTTAATTAGCAAAAAGAATAAGCAATAGGCTACTTATAATTCTAGTTGCTAATGAAAACTACTTACATATAAATGAATGCCAACACAAGCCCCCTTCCAAACATGAGTTACAGTCAAAAACAAAATCAAAAAAAGTTCCCATTCATCAGACAAATCATGTCAATTTTTGTTTTCTCCTTTGTTCTGTAGATAAGATTCTGCCTGAAAATATCCATAAGGCAAAATTAAGAGATCTAAAAGGTGAAATGTTGGAAGGGGTATGTATCAACAATTTCTTTGTCTAATATTTATTGTTGTGTAAACCGCTACAGCAATTTGGAGAATAATTTAGTATTATCTTTAAGATTGAAGGTATATATAATCTTTGACTGAGAAATTACAATCTTGGATATATTACCTAGAAAAATTCTTACCATTGCATGTATACCAACCAATATAATAGGAATACTTAAATTACCATTTCTGAAACAGAAAACAACAGGGAAATGATCTCACATTCTATAGACTAAAGGATACATAAATAATTATAAATTGAAATATATTTAAAGAGCGGTATGTTACATATAAGTGAATTTGATTATAGCAACATGAATAAACGTGATTAAATATCAAAACCTTAATAATAAGTAAAGCGATATCTTTGAAAATACAGGTAGTATTGTTTCATTTTATTTGGTTATGTAAAGGTAAAAACAGACAAAACAAATATATATTGCTTGGAGATACATGTATTTTTGATAAAAGTATACAGAATGCAAGAGAAAAATCAGCCCCCAATTCAAGGATAATGATTATTTCTGAAGGAGATATGACAAAGAACAATAATACAGAGACATTCCAAGGTAGTGGGTAAGTTTTAATTTCTTAAAGTGTGTGGCAGGTGCATGCATATATTTCTTATTCCTCAAACTGTGATTATTTTTGTGTATATATATATATATATATGTATATATATATATATATACACGCGCACACACACACACACACATATATATACACACACACACACACACATAATATCTACATACACATGCATTTTTTTTTCTTATTACACTGATCAACAGTGAGATCATTACTGAATTAAAAAGGCCCACCCCAACCTGTAGTATCTTGGTGTTCTGAACATTAATATAACCCTGAAAAAAATTTTTTAGCTCTTGTTTTGAAGATATTTTAGATAATTCATTTTATATGTTTCACTGTGTAAATTTATCCAGTAAGACCGCAACAGCATCCTAAATCAGCCTAGAATGATGTAATATTGCATCACATTGCATAATACCATCATGCACACATCATACAGAGCTGATTGCATCATTTTCTGATGCAATGAATACTACTGCCAGGCAGCAGCTGAAGTAAGCTGACGTCAGCAGTGCATTATAGAAAGCCCTGTCGTAAAGGTTGAGCATTGAAAATAATTCAGACTTTGTGAGAGACAGTTGAAGCTACTGTTCCATAGAACTGTTATTATTTTATCCATTTAGGCACAATACAGAACAGTAATGCTTTGAAAGTACGTTCATAGAGTGGGCAATTTCTGCTCTATTTGTGGGGAAGTGACATTTGCCAACCAGAAGGAAAGTATCACTTCTCAAGCGAAGAAGTCTTATTATCTTGACTTTGGAAGCAAAGCTGGTGACCAAGACAAGCCTTGGGCCCCTTATATATGCTGCGCTACATGTACAACACGGCTTTCACAGTGGTGTGGAGAGAGCCAAGCAACCACATAAAAGACTGTTACTTCTGCTTGGTTCTGCCTCTTTCCAGTGCAATAACGAAGCAAAAAATGTCGTGAATAGTCTACCCAAACATTCTGTCTGCATTGAGACCAGTTCCACACTGTGAGGGACTTCCTATTCCAGAATCTCCGGCAGAATATTCATCTGATTCATCTGATGAGAACAAGGGTGAGCCGACCGGTTATTCTCCTGTTCCGTCAGCATGCAGTGATGCAGATTTTCACTGTGGTGCATCATCAACCCCACACAGACTAACAGAGGAAGAACTAAATGACCTGGTTCATGATTTAGACTTATCCAAGAACAAGGCAGAATTGCTAGGATCAAGTCTCCAACAATGGAATCTTCTAGAAGAAGATGTCACAATTACTTTCTATTGAAAGCACCACCAGCAGTTGGACCCTTTCTTCAGAAAAGAAAGTACTCTGGTATTCTGTTCTGATATTGAGGGCCTCATGAATGCCTTAGAGATCACTCATGACCCACAAGAATGGAGACTATTTCTAGACTCTTCGAAACTGAGTCTTAAGGCTGTGCTTTTGCACAATGGAAACCATCTTCCATCTGTTCTATTCCTGAACAGCTGTATAAGAGACAAGTGAAGAAATCAAAGAAGTAGTCTATGACTTGATTTTTTTTACGGATATTAACCATAGGTCTATTACTATTGGCATGCATTTCATGATGTAAACATCAATTTATTGTAGATTACAAAAGAACTAGAGCCAAAATTAGAATTTGACTGTCATATTCATGTTGAGCACATACAAATTGATAGGAAATGACTAATTTTATTTCATTAACATGACTTTTGTAAAAAGTTGTTGACCAGTATTGCCACAGGGACTACCTCCTGGACTGAAGTCTGTTGGGACGAGGTGGACTGTTGGGTCTCCCAGCTTCAGGTGTCACTCAGGGGATGGTGGAACCAGGCCTACCTTGCTGTAGCTATGAGCAGCCTTCACTGAGGGAGCCCCATCATGAAGAATCTGGAGAAATCTGCAGATAACAAAGGACTCCTGGGATGAGAAACAGCTGCGTGACCCCGTGGCTCTTAGAGAAACACACACACACACACACACACACACACACATATTTATACTGTATATATATACTTTTTCTTTTATGTATTTTAAAATTAATATTTAGTTCAAGAATATCTTGTTGGTTCATGAATTTCGCTCAGATCAACTTTCAGTGCATATTGTTTCTGTGAACATTAAACAATCTAGCAACTCTTTCTTTAATTGATATTTACCATAATCTTCCCAGACTTGTTATTTGAAAGACAACAGTATAGAGTAGAACTGATAATGCTGCCATTAGATAAGGCAGTAGACTTACCTCTATGATGTCGCCTTCAGCATGTTTTGGAGGATATTCTTTAAGAAACTTTCAACACTAGTTTTATTAAAAAAATATGAAAATAAAAATGAAAGCAAACAATGGCATGTAGAATATAAAATGGATAAATCTCTCAGATTATTTTAAGTTACACTTCTAAAAACATTCCAATTTTTAAATGCCTTTTGAAGTTAACATTCTGAATATTTTCTGAATGAGGTAACCTCTGTGGACTGTTCTAACTCTGATCTGAAGCCATAATTTTATAGATGAGACTAGCTGTGGAGTTGAGGCTGCAGCCACATGAGAGATTCAGATCCCAGAACAGTAGCAGACACGCCTGTCTTAAGACCTTCCTCAATACAGATCTTTCTTGACATTTGATGAGGTTACTTCCTGATAAATCCATCATAAATTGAAAATGTTTTTTATCTTTATTTATTTATGCATACAAGAACTGGGGTGTAGGCCAGAGGTGCGGGGGGTTAGAGGATTCATCAGAGACAGAGTGGGGAGCAGAACAGCGAGATCTACTGAAATACACTGCTGAAGGGAGCAGTGGTGAGACAGGAGAGGTCTGCTGGGCCATCAGCAGGTTAGCTCCCTGGCCTGGGGTGGAACTCATGCCTTAGTGATGATTGCGCTGATAATTAAACCCCAGGCCACCAGGGAGGTCAAAGTATTAGTAATCTTATTATATAGCTGACACAACAGAGCTACAGAGAGTTTCAGTAACTTTTCAGGGTTACAAAGCAGACTGGATTTAAACACAGGTGTGTGGAATTCCAAAGATTATGTTCTTAACTACTTCCATTGTATTATAGTCATCAGTCTCCCATAATTTCTCATGTTCTAATTTTCCCTACTATGTTAATCTTTTTGCTAAATCACATTTTGGGGATGTTCAATCAATCAATCTAAAACAGGATTCCCATAACTATGATATTTATTTCCTTTAGGGCTTCTAATCCCACTGCTGATATTCCACATGCCACACGTTGGACACTTCCTCTGCTGATCGACTTCATTACCATTTAGTTCTCAATTCCTGATAATCTAACTTCCAGTTTCATCATTTTATACTGGGGAATGCTGTACACTGTGCACATGTCCTCTTTGATACAGAAGATAAAATTTATTATCCTGTCTTATTTCCAAGAATACTTAGAAAAGTCCATGACAATGAAAGTTTTATCAGCACAGAGTAACCAATTAACTACCAAGAACAGTCTATTTTTCATTTTATTCACTTTACTATAAACTTCTTTTCTGGAATTTACCCCACTGATTACTTTTGTATTTTAATCTTTGATAAACTTGTTCACTCTGCTTGGAATGGCTTTCATTGTTCATCTTCATCTATTGTAATCCACATTATTTTTCATTATATTATTCAATGTTTTCTTGATTCCACCCAGGAAAAATTCTGAAAGCATTTTCTTGCCTGTATCTTTGTTGTTTTGTCTCACTAGAAAGGAACTCTAAAATTAACAGAAATTATTTCATAGCCATCTTTGCTCTTCCCTTTGCCTAGAAAAATGAATAGCACATATGAGTTTTCAATAAATATTTGCTAAATTGAATCATGTTTTTATTATAGTATTTTGTCAACAATTAGGGACTTGACCCATATAAAATATTTTCTGGGAAAATAATGAGAGAGGATATTGCATATTTGAGTAGTTATTACCTTTTAAGTGTGCTTTTGTCTGTCTTGCTCATGGCCATGAAAATGATACAGGAGATAATCAAATAGTAATTTACTTTTATTTCCCATCATTACAAAATCTATGTATGTCTTCAGTGAAATCAAAGCAATTCAAAATAATATCCTTCTTAGAGTGAAATTCATCACATGCAATGTTTTTTACCATCTTGAAAAAATAGTATTTGGAATCATTTAGAATCAGGGTAAAATTATGCAAAAAAGTAGATGATAAAGCTTCAAGGATTTTTTTTCTACCACACATGTAACATTTTCTGTGAAGATGTTATTGATTTTTTGCAAAGTAAAAACAATAACATTAAATGCAGTACACACTAAATTTGTGGTTTAAATGATTTAGAGTTCCAGGGACATGGTTCCTCTATGGGAGCCTTGAAGTGAGTGTTGATGTTTCAATTAGTGCCAATTCACAGCCCACAAGAGCTGTGGAGAGCTCCCATCTGGTGGGCCTACTACACACAGAGAAGAGATGATGTCTCGTGGATATAACTAACTTCCTGACAGATAATTTCTCTCTGAATAAATCCTCAGTATGATTCAAGTGTATATTTACTTCAGCTTTTTATTAGAATAGATGAGACAGGTGAACAAATATCCATTAAAGAGTTACTGCTTTTCATGGAACTTACAATGACAAGAAGGCAATAGAAAGTTCTCAATCATTCACAGAATTGTGCAGCATGGTTTGAAGAGGGCCAATGGCACATTTGGACAGAATTAATGTCTGTTGTTCTCGTAGATAAATATTCCAAACATTGAATTTAAAACCCCAAATTATGTGGATTTATTTTAAAGTTCAGCTATAAAGCTTCCCAAAATTATAATCCAGCCAACCAGGAGTGCTTTAAGCTAGAAGTTTTGTGGTTCATGTTACCTAAGGATGATTGTGGAAATATGGCATTAGACAGCTTGTTGTCAGTTTCTAAAAACCAGTATACCTGCAGAAATTCTATTTGGCCCACCAAATTTGTATGCTAATTCAATTATGTATCATAATTCCTAGCATCATAACTATTCTGCTGTTTCACATCAAGACAAAAGCAAGCAATTGCAAAAAAGCAAAGTCTAGACTTCTTTAAATTAAGCTATGTGGGATGGGAAATAAGGGAATGATTATATTTAATTTCCTTAGCTTAAATCCTTAATTTTATTAAGTTCACTGAATATTCAAGCTCTCAGTACTTGGCTTAGCATTTATTTTCTATGTCACTTTTTATGCTACCCTTCAAAATAAGCTAGTGACATAATGACCATTTACTGAGTGCTTATTGACAGATCATCTGCCAAATCATTTGATACATTTATCATTGAATATCAAAACCTACCTGTAGGGTAGTTACCATCATCATTTTCTGATAAGGATCTACACAAAGTCACCAGCTGCAAAGAAACTGAGCCAAATTTCAAAATCAGCTCTATGCCTTAGACCTATGATCATAGACAGTAAGACTTTTACCTTATATATTTGCAAACTCTTACTCTATACTTCATATCACTAAAGATGTTTTATCATATTTGAGGTACCCTCCAAACATTTGATTTATTATAGTAAAGTAAATGATCATAATTCAATCAGGGATATTTGAGGTTTGGGGTTGCATATATGAAACCACAGAGAAAAAAAGAAGGGTTTATTTTGGGGAAAAATGTACTTATTCTTAAAAATCGCTTTATTGAGGTATAACGAACATACAAATGACTGTACAGAATCATTGAATAAGCTTGGTAAATTTGAAGATAAGAATATGTCCATGAAACTATCAATGCAATCTATGCTATATGTATGCTTATAACCTTCAAAAATTTCCTCCTACCCTCTTTATTATTATTATTATTCTTTTTTATAATAAAACATAAGATCATAATAAATCTTTAAGTATGTAGTACGTTATAAATAACTATGGGCTCGGTGCCTTACAATAAATCTCTAAGACTTATTCATCTTGTAAAAACTGAAGCTTTGTACACTCTGATTAATGTTTCCCTATTTCTCCTTCCTCCCAGTCTTGGTAACCACAATTCTACACTTAGCTTCTATGATATCTATTTTAGATATCTCATAAAAGTAGGATCTTGTAAATTTCTCACAAATAAAAACTGAATTTCCCACAAATAAAAAGCCTTTATTGTGGTTGCTAGTTTCATAGCTGTGTATTTATCTGCAAACTCATTAAGCTGTTTACATTAAATATGTACAACTTTTTGTGTGTCAATCATACCTCAATAACGTGAAATAAGTTAGTCAGTGATTTCACTCACATGTGATACACAGGGAAAACAAAGGAATTAAAACAAAACTAAACTTTTGTGCTCTAAGATCATACTTATCATAATTATCAGAAGGGAGAAGGAAAGGGAATGGGTAAAGGAGGAAAAAGAGGACAAGAGTGTAGTGAAGGATAGATTTGGACCTTAAATGGTGAACTAAATGTAGTTTATACATGTGTTCATTTTCAAGGATGGATACCTGTAACTTTATAAGTTACACGCGATGTTACTCCAATAAAAGCATTAAGAAATAAAAGAAATCCAGAACTCTTAAACACAGATAAAAGCCTAAAGAAGTGTACAAAATGTTCACAAACTATAATATAAATGTGATAAAGGGTTAATATCTAAAATAAGGAACTCCTACAACTCAATAGCTAGAAAATAAATAACCCAAATCAATAATTAAGTAAAGCTGAATAAAGACATACAAATGGTTAGTAATTAAAGGAAAAGTTAACATTATTGACCATCAAGAAAATGCAAATCAGTCTTACAATGACATATCACCTCATTCCTATAATGAGGGCTATTACTAAAAAAAAAATAAATAAATAATGGTATTGATGATATGGAGAAAGTTTACCCTTGTACAGTATGAGAATGTGTATTGATGTAATCAAAATGAAAAACAGTATAGCCGTATCTCAAAAATTAAAAATAGAACTACCGTATGATTCGGCAATCCCATATATGATTATATATTCAAAGAATTGATATTAGAATCTTGAAAGGATAGCTCCACTCTTGTACCCATTGTGGTATTATTCACAGAATTTCTGATAAGAAATTATCAGAAGGGAAGAAGGAAGGAGAATGGGTAAAGGTAGAAAAAGAGGCATGTGAATGGTGAAGGATAGATTATTAAAAGGGAAGAATTATTTGAAGCAAACTAAATGATCTTTGACAGGTGAAGGAAAAAAAAGAAAAGATGGTGTATACGTACAAGGAAATAATACTCAGCCATCAAAAAGAAGGAAATCCTGCCATTTACAACACAGATGGATCTGGGTGTTAAATTTATTCTTACAAGTAATAAACTACCTCAATTATTGTATTTGTTTACACCTATATATATATTGGTCTGAATATTATATTCTATAGAAAAATTCAAGTGCTTATTATGGTAAGAATTTTGATTGGTATTTATCTGCAATATTTAAGGAAATAAAATAAATCCTGGAAGCTGCATAATAAAAGCATTCTATTTCAGCTGACTTGAACTTATTTACATCTTATTCTTATGTTAGCAGTTATCATTAAAGAGTGTTATATATGTACCAGATTTACTTCAAGCCTTCTTATATGAAACAGTACTGTTTTCTGAAGGAATCTATGACTTAACTTTTTCCAAGGAAATATTTACTTCTATTAAAACTCATCCAATAATTTCCATGACAATTTGTTAATGTGTACATTTGACATCTATATTTTCATGTACCAAAAAAATGCCAATTTAATACATATGAGAGATGAATATAGGATCTTGACAATGCATTTTAGAATTGAATCACGGTGCTTGCTTTCTACATACCTTAATATTAGTCCCTTTACAAGGATGACATAAAAATTTGTGAAACAGTCTATATATTTTAAAAAGAAAAACTAATAGTTAATCCATGAAGTATAAAAATGTCTTAAAAAGACATGAATTTTAATATAAAACACAAATTGGAAATGTGTGCATAGCTAATAACAAATTTTGATTAAAAGTATGTCCTTTAAAAGTGACTTCATTTATCCGTATCCTTATTCCAATGATGTCTGCAGTCATTACGGAATCAACAAATCCTAGCGAGACTGTCATATAAATCAATGTCTTTTTTATAATGCTACATAGAGCCAAGGTGACACAAGGTAATGATAAAAACAATATTAAGTGATGTAGAACTAATGGAGACAGTAGTTTTGAATGCATCATGCTCTAAAATAATAGCACTCAATAATTTGCAAACTTAAATAGAACTTTCATGAACATAGGCATCCTAAATCATTTATCTCTAGGTAATTCATTTTGATATTGTCCTTAAGCTATTTTCTACATATTATGTCTCCTATACTTCATGCAACATTTCAACTTGGCCTTCTTCCTGAACCTGTGTAGAACCATTAGCGGTAGATTAGTAACTATTTATTTTGATGATAGATGTTTCATTGTGCGTAATAGAAAACAGATTCAAAGTGTATGATGCTAGGAAATCATTCTATAGCTGTGTTTTTCATCTCAACCCCAAGGGAAAAAATCAATTGATGAAGTGGACTATTCACACAGTACATTCATAAACTCAACAGCTATTTTTCTTTTGTAACATTTTAAAGATTATTACTAGTAGTTAAAGAGGAGTAGTAAATTATTATTTTTATCTCACTACCTACTTCATATTTTCAATGACTTAATTGATGAGTGTGTGTATATATATTTGTATTTTATTTTAACTCAGTCCTTGGCTAGTGATGCACTGTCATCTTGGTCTATGCGTCTTTGCTGTTTATTATGATACAGTGCAAACCCATGAGCTGGCACATACCAAAAATTCAGCACTGCTTGTAAAATGTATTTGGGAATGTGCTACTCTGCTATCATAATCTCCTATCTTTGCTCTTTCAAGTATACTAAAAAAGGTAAGAGTTTAATATAGGGCCTTGACAATGTTCATTAAAAGCTAATAGTAAACACATCAAAAAATCTTCAAAAGGGAAAATATTGTTATTAAAAATAGTTATATTCTAAAAAAAGTATGTTATAGTTGGATGTATATGTATATGCATATATAAAAATGTATATACACATATATTGTAGATAGTTTTATCACAGATATGCCATCCTATATAATATATTAGTTTCACAAATTTGAATTATGTACGCGTATGATAATAGTATTACATAATGCATTATATTTTTAATAGTAATCCCTGATGACAGATACCTTCTTTCAATCCATCAAAGATAACATTTCATGTCTTCTGGCTTCTGCTACTGCTTCTGTTGAAAGTTCCGTTGTTCTTTTAATAGTCATTTCAATATAATCTTTCCTTTCCCTATTTCAAGAATCTTTCTTTGGTATTTTTTTTTAGTTTTATTGCATATGTGTGGTCATAATTTCATTTTATCAGTCCTGATTGGGATGCATTGAATTTATGGACCTATATTTTAACATTTGGAAAATATACTGATATTGTGATTATAAATTACGTTTCTTCAGCATTTTTCTTAATCTTTACCACTGGACCTTCAACTAGATAATAATTTAGGAATTTATTCTATGCTCCATGTCCCATAATCTCTCATTCTTATTTTCCACCTATGATCTTTGCTTATTGCTTTTGAAGTAAATATATATTATACCTTTGTATTTAAATTTCATACATTCTCTTTCAAATACATCTAATTCATCATTAAACCTGCCCATTAAATTTTCTATTTTATCGATTGTCTTTCATTTCAGAAATTCAATTTATTTTTCAAATATGCCAATCATTCTTTATAACTTCTTGCTCTGTTTACAACTATTTTCTTAAATTTTCTATATTGTTATCCTATAATCAGCATCAGAGCTCTTAAATCTGCAGTCCTTGCTTCCAACTCTTTGTATCTTGCTTCTGCTGTTTATTGTCATAAATTGATTTGATTTCTAGTTGAATAATATTCATCTATGATCTTAATCATGCAAGTGTCTGGGACAACCATTCCTCTAGATATAGTTTGTTTTCATTCTGACAGTGGCCAACCCTGACCTCCAACAGTGAGAGGAGCCTCCCCACAGCTCCTGGGACCTCAGGATCGGTGGAGCATGACAGGGTCTACTGAGTCCCCTGCCAGAGATGCAAATCTGGTGACTGGAAGGTTAGATGCACTAGTGTGGTTTCAATTTTGAAACCAGTGGGGTTTCATAAACAGACCAATCAAAACTTTGAGCTTGCAAAGGACCAATGAAAAATTGGAATAAGAGGTTTTGTAAACAGACCAATTAATCTTGAAAGTACAGTCCCCTGAAGGGGATTTAAGCTGGGGTTTTAGAATTCTGGACTCTATTTTGGGAAGATTTTCAGTGTGACCTTCCGGACCTACAAGAACTTGGCAGTCTTCTGATTCAGGGAATATGTCTTGAGTTTTATTTTCTTACCTTATTACTCTTCTTATAATCATACTAAGATCATCTAGATTCTGACATTTCCATAGCTACTTTGCTCACAATCTTTGCTTCTCTGTATTTAGCTCTATACCTGTGGAATTTACTCTTACAAGGAATAATATATTTGGATGATTATATTTATTAATACCTCAGCCTCATATACAGGTTCAGCCTTTGATGTCTATCTCCAGACACTGAAACTGTGATTCTTGGTTCCCTAACTCAGTTTTGTTTGTTTACTTGGTGAGTGTGTGGGGTGGGGGAGGAGTGGGTTGGAGACTGAAGACTCCTCCCGCCACAGGTGAGGAGATCAATGATACAAAAAGTGACAATCTCTTGTTGGTTTAACATCACTTGGTAAAGAGAAGCATTATTGAGATTGAGCTATAGATGGTATAGGATAGGTAAATGGAAAGATAGAGATAGATAGACTCATAAAGATACATGGAGAGATGATAGATGAAGATAGGTAGAGAGATAGAGAGAGAGAGAGATAGTTATGGGTTTTTTGCCTTAGCATTTTGTATTTAAGCTTTTTAAGAAGCTAATAAACTATTTTACACAAGGGAGTTATTTTACCTAGCTCAGGCGATTATCATAGAGTTTAAAGACTTTCATACTGTTTCCCTAATATTCAAAATCAATTTTCATTTTTGTAATTTCATATTTCTGTTTCCTGAAAACAGTTCCTTCTATAATTATAGATAATGATCACAGTCTCCTGAGTTTATATATTATATTCATTTTTTTCATTTTAATAATGTTCTTTTATGTTATCTTAGTCCAAGCTTTATTAAGGATTTTGTAGAATTTTCTAAACATTGTTAACTACTTACATAGTTCTTAAAAAGAGACAGGCAGTGGAAAAATCAAGTCTGTGTTAAAAAGTAATTGGAAACCCCACACAATCTGTAGTAAAAATGCAATTACTTTAAAAATGAAATCTGTGAACGAGGTCACTGAAAAGCTGTGCAGAATATTTTAGTTTTCTTTTGGTTTCTAACTTATTAGCAACAGTATTTTCAAAGGAAAGGAAGTGAAACCATTGTGAGTTAAAGAATTGAAAAAAAAATGGCATTATAAGAAATTCTAATGATCTTCATATGGTTAGATTAAAAAATATATGAGATGATAAATTAAATATATTTACTCAATTGTAGTACTGAGATAAAAATGCAAATGTAGTATGTAAAATCACAAACAGTACTTAATTAAATAATGACTCAGTGTCAGGAGTAAAAGACTTATGCAATAACTATTTTTTTCTTGATGAAAATGCAAATTAAATAATTAATAGTTTATAAATGAACTTAGGTAAGAGACAGCATCTACATTTCCTATTTGAAATTAAAGCAGTAAGTGTTCCATTATATTCATTCAGGTAAACTTCAAAATCATTTATATTTATGAAAGATAAATTTTAAATGTTCATCTTATTGTTTTCTCCAATGAAACCATTCTTTGTGCTACTGTGAATTTTGGCATACGTCAGTTAGAGCAACATTTTCTTTCATTATTCTATTCAATTCCCCGACTTTGATTTCTCTCTTTTTCTCTCTCCACATATACATATACTTATGCAAGCATATACACATAGATATTTATATCAGGAGAAAGAGAATAAAAGATATAATAAAATCACATCAGCTTATTAGCTTTTGTGTCAGCCCCAGAGTTAGGTTACTATATTCTTACTACTAAGAGTTATTGATCATATTCAAAATAAGAATTTTGTAAGGAGCATTTCACTATAATGTTTATAGAGTTTTTGTTTTGTTTTGTTTTTGCAACTTTTCCCTCTACTCAAGGAATTTATAATATGGTGGTAAAATGGAATGAATAAAAAGCAAATATATTATGTAATCAACTCAAAGATTAGCATATTTTAAAACTGTGTGGCTCCTCCAGGATGGACTTTGTTTACATCAAGGTTATCTTCTCCCTGCACTTAGAATTCTTGTTAGTAGCTCACACTCCCTGACTAGGGAGTGAAAATAAAGTTTAATTTTAGCTAGAAAAAAACACAGATATGAAAGCAAGTCCTTAAACAAAAAAAAAAACAAAACCCTCATCCCAAAACACTTATCAGTCCTTTAAGATGTCCTGCTACCTTTCATTACAAATAATAGTGACTTCCCTATAAATAAGTTATTTGATTAAGGCTATATATAAGAAAGAATATGAATTATAGAAATGAATAAATAATTATTAGTGATTCAAATATACTTTGAAATTCACATTGGTTAGCGCAGTAAAATGAAAGGATAATAAGTAAAATGAAAGGATAATAAGTAGGATGGCAAATAGGGGAGAATTTTCAGAAGGAAATATATTTATTTAACCTTTTCTACTTTATTATAAAGAACTGCCATGCCGGGCCTCCCCGGTGGCACAGCGGTTAAGCGCTGCGCTGTGGAGCTGTCGGCAGCAGCGAAGCGAGTTTGACGCCCGGCCAGGGAGAATCCCACATGACGCAGCAGACCTCTCCTGCCTTGCCCGCTGCTCCCCTCAGCAGTGTATTTCTGATCTGCCTGTTCTGCTCCCCACTCTGTCTCTGGTGAACCCTCTCGCCTCCCCACGCCTCTGGCCTGCACCCCAGCTTGTATGTATAAATAAAAAAAAAAAAGGAGTGGGAGAAGGAATAATATTCACAGAGTAGGACAAGATGAATGAAAGCAAAGTACAAAAATAACAAATTCATTTATGCGTATTAATCTTCTGTTAGCGAAGAAATCCAACACCCATTACTTTATCTGGTATAGATACTTTTTGGTTTAGTAAGGTGGATGTTATCATTACACTCTTAAGTATGAGGATGCTCAGAAAATATTAACAGTCATAACAAGATATTGAATTGGAAATGTATGGAACTGTCAAATGGACCAACATAGTAGGATAATGGTTTCAGAATGTCTGCAAACTGAAGGGTCTATACCAAACTATGCAGCAACAAAATACTTTCTTTTTATACCAGCACTTAATTCCCCACCTGGGAAGCAGGTGGGGCCACTAAATAAATTAAGTGAATAAATAAAAAGTTGTAAAAAGTAGTTTGAAGGGGTCTCCCTGGTGGCGCAGTGGTTAAGAGCTGTGCTGTTGAGCTGTCAGCAGCGGTGCCATGAGTTCTATGCCCTGCAGGGGAGAATCCCACATGGCCCGGCAGACCTCTCCTGCCTCTGGGGCTGCTCCCCTCAGCAGTGTATTTCTGTCCATCTGCCTGTTCTTCTCCCCACTCTGTCTCTGGTGAACTCTCTCACCACCCCACGCCTCTGGCCTGTACCCCAGCTTGTATGCATAAATAAATAAATCTTAAAAAAAAAGGTAGTATTTGCAAGTTACAACTCTAAACACATCTTCTGAGATAGTGGCTAGTGCACAAAGGATCAACCCTGGGCAAAGTTGCTCCCTTAGAAGTTCCTCTGCAAAATGACAGCTGTTTACAGGATAGCTTTGGTTAATGTGAATGCAGAGACCAATCAGAAATGGGGTTATGAAATATAGTTAATCCTTAATGCAGTAAATTAACAATATGGTTCAATTCTGACACTGTTTTTGGTCATGGAATAAATAAGGTTTAAATCAAATATTTCTCCACTATTTGAAGAAAATCAATACTCTTTATAGTTATAGTAAAATTCAGTGTGGATCTTAAATCTTGGCCCTCATGTTTACGAGTTCTTATCAGTAAATCCTTTACGACTGGCTGTGTTCCTAGAAGACTGAGACCATGTAAGTGACCATGTATTTTGAATAGAATAATAGGCTTTGTTTGCATTTTTATTTATTTTTTGACTAGTGCAGCCAAGACAAGCTTAATGCATTTTATTGATTTTCTATCACTCTGTCTTTACTGTGTGCGCCTGGTGGGGACAATGGTGTAAAGATAACTCAATCACTTCCAATTGCTTTCTTCTCAAGTGTACTGTATCTATCCAGATTTCTAGACTTTTGTTCTACACCTTTCCCCAAATAAAGAGGAGAATATATAGAACAACACAAGATAATTATGGAAGGTCTCATGTGAAAATTTCTAGATGATTTGTTGCTTTTATAATATATTGTCAAAATATCCTGCTCCATAATCTCTTTACAGAAACAGACAACATTGAAGCTCCATTTTAAGCATATTCCTCATTTTAGCTCATGGCATTTATTGGTATGTCTGTCTCTTTTACATAATTTAGAAAAGAAGGAAAGAAAAGAGTTTGAAATTTCAGAAGTTTACCCTGAGATATTATTATTTTTTATAGATAAATGAAATTTACAGGATTATGGGAACTTGTTCTGCACATAAGGTATCTTCTTTTCCTTTTTTTTAAAATAAATTTCCCTAATGTAAAATCAAACATTTTAGTGTATTCATTTTTTTAATTTTATTTATTTATTTTTAAAGATTTATTTTATTTATGCATGCAAGCAGGCGTACAGGCCAGAGACAGAGGCTTGGGGCGGCAAGATGGTTCATTAGAGACAGAACGGGGAGCAGAACAGGCAGATCGAGGGAAACACACTGCTGAGGGGAGTAGCGAGCAAGGCAGGAGAGGTCTGTCGCACCATGTGGGAATCTCCCCAGCTGGCCTTCAAACTCTTGGCTGCCAACAGCTCCACAGTCCAGCGCTTAACCGTTGCACCACCAGGGAGGCCCTAGTGTATTCATTTTTTATAAACTTCATAGAAAATTGTCACATAGAGTTTGATATTAATTATAAAATTTAAGCTTGCATATTTGAGTACAGCACACAGTGTAAGATTATATGTGAAATCTAAGCTGTTCCGTATAAACTGTAGAATTTACTTTTTCAAGAAAAATGCTTACATTATAGACTTTTATTTTTGTAGATCTTTGACTTTATTGATCTTATAATAAATTTTAGTCTTTTATTAGTTTTTTTATGTGTAATATATTCTAACCACAGACCAGATATCTGCTGAGGTCACTCTGCTCCTTGGGAAATATGTGTATATGTTTGATGTATATAAATGTGTATGATATATATATATATGATGCATATAAATGTGTATGATATAAAATGAAATATATGCACATATTTACTAATATTAATAATCCATCTGTACCTACATACCACTTTCTTACAGTGGCACATTCAGGAAGGCAAAGTGGGTGTGGTCTACCCCCAGTTTAGGGATTGCCTTTAGGCTATAAAAAATTATTAGGGCATCTTCAGAAAAGTTATCTGAGCTTGCTAGGAGTAGGTAGACAGTGTGCTGGGAAAGAAATAGGATTTTCAACCCATGCACATGACATGAGAGAGAAAAAATATGTCTCTGAAGCTCTCAGAAATTTAAATTGCAAAGCAAAACAATAAAAGGAAATAATAAAATCAATTCAAAATTGTTATTTTTTACTATCATCATATACCAACAATTCTAAATATGCCAAGGATAAAATTCTCCTCCCTGAAAATATCTTTGTTGATTTAAGGAATAAAAAATTGCTGCAGTTACTGCTGAATTTTAATTAATGAAACATGTAAGTGTGTGTGTATGTTTGTGTGTGTTTCAAACAGGCATAATTTGTCTTCTAAACAGAATAGTATTTATTGCCAGGTTTCCTTTGTATCCTCAGTTTGCTGTCTAACCACATACGGAACATCATTTCATTGTTTGTGGTATTCTAGCCTGAAAAAAAAAATTCACGCAAAACACTTGTGCCTGTGTCCCCTTCTGTTGAAGAGTGGTCCCTGGTAGTTGTGGTAGAGGGAGGTATTTACATGGATGCTCTGCTTATTCCCTTTTCTGGTTCATGACCCCAAGTCTTTGCCTGCCTCTCGATACTCATACGTCTTTAAAATGATTTTAAGCTTCTTGCCACTCAGTTCCATTTGTTCTAGTGTACAAGGATGTCTAGTTCTCTACTCCTGGTTCTACCATTAAAATGACTCATTAATATTCTCTGCACAACAGGATATAAATTATCTAGTTTAGGTTCTACCACTTAGCAGCACGGCAGAAAAGGAAGCAGTTTTAGTATTTGCAGGATAGAAATGTATTTCCCGCTCACATGAACTGTTCCATTTCTCTGAGATGGTAAAAGTGACTACTCCAATTTTGGTTATAAATAATATTTCTGCTCCATTATACATCAATTTAAAAGAGATTTCTTATTCATAAGGGTAGATTTCAGTATACTCTGGCTTTAAGAATAAAGTTGGCCTTAAGAAAAATCATTTATCTCTTTAATTTTTAGACTTATTATCTGCAAAGAAGAAAGTTCACTTCAGAATTCCTTTAAAGCATAAATACTGCATTTAAGGAAACTTGCAAGGGACTTTTTATAGCTGCCATAGCCAAGTGCACAGATCGTGTTTTAGTTCAGCTTTATAGCCTATCAATACAGGCAATCCCATAACAAAAGATGACATTCATTAAACATATCCACATTTTGTGCTGAATGCTGTATATGCATCCTTTCAATTGATTCTGGCCTTTCCAACTTCTTTCAGTCAATAGAGCTACTATACTATGACTTGTTCAAGTCTCCAAACATTTGATTCTTCTGTCCTTCATTCCTCCATGCAATCCTTCAGTGCATCCTATCAACCTTATGCTATTTTCTTTCATGAGGACTCCCGAGGTAACCTACTAATGGGTTTTCTGCTTCCATTTCCCCACTACAATCCATTTTCTATGTAGCATACAGAATGGACTTTTTAAAATGCCAATTAGATTGCATTACTGACCTGTTTTAACCTCCCAAAGGCTTCAAAGTTGCACTAAAACCCACTTTTCTTACCTGCGTTGAACTGAGTCACCAACCACCACCTGCTCGCCTTCCCACTTCTGTCATTCCTTCATACCCCACTGCGTCCAGCAACCAGGACCAGTTGTATTTTTTATATCCACAATCATTTTTGCCCAAAGGATTTGGTATTTTTGTCGAATGTTTCTTTTCATCAAGAAAACTCCGGCCCAAATGCTTTATACTGCTGACTCTTTCTTATTAAATGTCACCTCCTGGACCCTCCTGCTCAGGAATACCTCCAGGATATTATCACAAGGGCACATTTGTTGCCTTTTCTGCAGCGTATCTGTTTAAATGTTAAAAGCACCTTTCAGGTGACTTCAGGTCTCCTTAGGTGTATGTCCCGGAGCAATTTGCCATTTATGCACAATCCCATATTGCGGGATCGTGTAGAGGTGCTAGTTAAACAAGGACATAATTCATTATAATGGTGGATTTCTCTCATGGTCAGCTCTAGCATGTAGTAGAGAAAATTTGCTACAAGCATTTTTTCTATAGGACATTTTGTTAGACAAATAGCTAGAAATTCAGGATAGCTTTTTTGAGAGGAATCACAATTTATACATATATACACATGCATACATATATATATACACACACCCATACAACATAAATTTCAAAGTCATAAGTATAGCCTGATGGATTTTTACTATATTAACACACCATGAACCTGGATTCTTACTAAGAAATAGCATTTGCTGACACACGAGAAGTCATCTTTGTTTCTTCTTTGAGTGGACTCATATAATATGTGATTTATTATAACTTATTTCTATCACTTAGCATAAAGTTGAAAAGGTTTATCTGTGTCCTGTTATGTCTTTCAGGTGAAAAGTCAATGCATATTTTGGTTGCTATTGCTACTGGATCTGAGAATGCCTTCTAAATCTAGTAGGGGTCAAAGAACCCTTTATAGCTGGTTCTCTTATTGAAATTATGCTACACTGATCCTTGTGTCCCTAGCCCTGTAGACAAAGATGGTCTTCTCCAATGTTCAGAAAAATGTATTTTCTGAGCTATGAATGGCATGAAACTCTGCTAGACTTGTTCATTCTCCTTACTCTCACACATTGGGGAATCTCTGTAAGTCTGAATCTCTATAGGTTTACCTTCATGTTGTTCTTTTAACTTTAATGACTGAGATTGTTCACAAAGTTTAGTGACATCCAGCCTTTTCCTCTACTCCAGCATCAAACTTTGGAAATAATCCTGATGATGAATAGCACTGTTCCTTGGAAAACATCTTCATCGTCATTAGAAGAGGCTATTTTAATGATCAGAATCAGAGTTTTTATTTTTTCCTGTTTCAAAGTCTGTTACCGCTGGTGTTCTATATCAGGGCAGACTGAAGTTATAGAAAGTTGATAGAAGTTGATAGAAAAATATTGATCTTAATTATGAACCTTCTCTTCAAAATCTCTTATGCCATTTAATTTTTCTGCATTTTAATATATCCTTGTTTCCTAAAATTAAAGCCTTCATTAAAGCCACCTCTCTTTTGCTTTCAATATCCTTCCCAACTTGTCCATGCTAGTAATTTCCAGGTCCAATTCATGGTCTACTAGCTAAGATGAGTCATGAAATATTTTATAGAATTGAAACATGACTCTTGGTCAAAATAGGTAGACTAATAGAGGAAACCAAAAACTTCATGCTTGTATTTTCTTCTGGCTGGAAAAATGGGAAAAAAATAAGATGGAAAGTTAAAGGATTTTTTTTTAATGGCAAAATACATGAAGCATATACTAATATGACTTTAATATGACTCCAGATGAAGGGCCTACTTTCTCAGTAAATCCATAGTTCCCCATAGGAACTTAACTTACTGATACTACCATCCACACAGATCAGACTCCAATCAAAAGAAAACACTTGAACTCTCCCATTCTCTCATAATAATCACGCTTTTTGGTGTCTCTGGAGATGCTTCTATTTGTATGGTCTCCACAAGCAAGGGGATGTTATAAAGCTACCGCTGCTCTTTCTTGAGTGCTTACTTGTAAGACTATTAAACTGAAAGCTATTTTTTCAATTTCAATTATTCCTGAAATCCTAGTAAAACTGAACTTTAGGTATGTTTGAGATTCATTCCAGATAATGAGCATCTATTGAACTCTGTGCTAAGCAACTTTAATAACATTATTTCATGAATACTCAAAACAAATTCAGTCTTAGTTTCTACTTTCACCTCCAATATAAATCAAAAAACTGAGATTTAAAGGGAAGAATAATTTATCTGATTGAGTTTATGGTTAGAAAGTTAAGGTATCAGAATCCAAACTCAGGTCAATTTCCATAATTTGCCTTTCAGTCTGTTGTGCTATTACATCTGGGATTGAAATGTTTCCAATTCATATTTTTTTTTGTCCCATTCTATTTCTTTCATAAGTTTTTTTTTGATATGGGTTCTTTGCTACCTTTATTTCCCACAGAAATGATCGTGGTGTCTACTTAGGTAAAGTGTTTCAACTTCATCAAATAAATAATGTCTGTATCTTAAAGAAAAAAGAATTATATGAATTAACATAATTTGATTTATAAAATCATAAGTTGATTTTGTATTTGTTATATTTTATAACAAGACTATAGTTTTCTCAGAGCATATGGCATTCATAAAGTTTTCTCAGAGTATGTGACATTGGTAACTAAAGAGAATAAAAATGTATTACTTAAACTTTATTTTTATCATAGAACCATAGAACAATGGAATAGAGTGGATTTTTTTTCCATTCCTTTCTACCTGGAAAAGAGATCCAAGTTTAGAACCTGTTCAAAATCAAGATACAAGCAACCCATAACAGAATCAACTCTCAATCTTATGATTCCCTCCAATGCAGTGATTTATTTAAATAATTTAATTAGACATTTAAAAATATTTTCCTCTTTTGTCCACTAAAGTCTGTTCTTCTGAACTTGTCCTATGTAAGGAGAAAATGTAGAAATGTCTTAATAATGTGACAAACAACTGTGACCTAAAATTTCTGCTCAATATTGTAATTTAGATAACATTTTACTATATCATCCAGCAAATTTATATTATAAAGTCAAGGAATAAGCTAAATGTAAACACTTTTAATGATTTTTTGAATGATGTTAAAAAACACAAACTATTTGAATGTCTCAGCATAACTGACATGTTGTAATTTTATCCACCCTAACAATAACTCTTCATTCCTCTTTCAAATTCTTAACATGAATTAGAATGATTGTTTTTGCTTCTGCTGTTTTAGAAAAATGCTTGAGTTCTTGTTTTGGTTAAGTGTTTTAGTTCTAAAAGAACAATTTACATTTCTGACTCAAAAAATTTTTAAATGATGTAGAAAATGACAGATTTTAAGAAAGCCTTCAGTTTTGACAACCTTTCTTTAATCAAACTGTTAAATGAACATTTTTAAAGGAATTTATAATCAACACAATTTCTTAAGACTTAAAAAATGCCACATCTTTAGAAAATATCCAGTTAGGATAAAAAAAAAATTCTTCATGCCCTTTTGGTTGGATCTATGTCAATAATTTAAAAGCTTTTTGCTGCTTTGAAACACAGGATTGGTTTTCTGACAATGATTTATGTACTAATATCTCCAGCATATTGCCTCTTTTTCATAATCATAAACCTGTTCAAGTTTGGGTATTAGAAGTAAACATGCCAATATAAAACATGCTGACCCTAAAAGAGG